>JAXIVJ010006658.1:57500-60000 GCA_036785665.1 Chirona hameri | reverse complement strand
GCACCGTCATCTGACTAGAATGGAGTGTGTTTTAAGATGTGCGTACAAAGCAATTGGGAGCGTCGACCAATCAGCGACGGTGACTGGTCGTCGCTGATTGGTGGATGCTTCTGACGATATTCCAATGAACATTGACTATAAACTACGGTAATTAGAGCTCTACCGACACCAGCAAAATGGGGCTGCTTCAGAATGTTTCCTCTCATTCCAAAAACCATTGACGACGATATGAAAGTAAAGTCTACTAAATTAAAATGAAGTTATCAAATTAATATAAGGTTGTAACTGAAATAAATAGGGGTGGGATGCATAATAGCAATGAGATCACCAGAATTAGTATTCGTTTTATTGTAATTTGTGACAATAAGCAAAAACATTTCTTGGAGTTCATCGACACATTTACTTCTCTTATCTATCGACATTGTTAGAGGTGGCTGTTATCCTCCAGAGGGACGTGGTATGATGTTAGAGGTGGCTGTTATCCTCCAGAGGGACGTGGTATGATGATCCTTTTCATACAACATATAACGTTGTTTGATTTTTGTTCTTCGATTGGGGTACATTTATCCTCCTGCACTTGCGTCCGCCACATGTGTTTATTATCTGTAAACTTGTTATTGTTTTAAAATAACTTCATAGTAGAGCCGCCACTTTAAATATATGTACCAGTAGTATAAGTTGCCTATACTGGCTTCCTTTAGTATTTCTTTTAACTTCGACTGGGCACTTCTTGAACGTGTGTAAAGTTAGCAGCAGTTCGATATTCGGATATTCAGCAGATATTCGGAAATCGACGACCCCTTCGATTTCGCTCAAACTTTGCACACAGGTAGCCAATGGCCTCCTGAACATCCCCTTAGAAAGATTTTTCGATGCATCCCATAGCCTCTAGAGACCAAATAAGGTTCATGGTGAAAATCGACGACCCCTTCGATTTCGCACAAATTTTGCACACAGGTAGCCAATAGCCTCCTGAACATCCCCTTTGAAGGATTTTGCGATGCATCCCATAGCAAGGCCTTTAGAGGCCAAATAGAGTTAATGGTAAACTCTACGACCCCTTTGATTTCGCTCAAATTTTGCACACAGGTAGCCAATGACCTAAACATCACCCTAAAAGGATTTTGCGATGGATCCCATAGTAAGGCCTCTAGAGGACAAATAGGGTGCATGGGGAAAATCGACGACCCCTTCGATTTCGCTCAAATTTTGCACACAGGTAGCCAATGGCCTCCTGAACATCTCCTAGAAGGATTTTGCGATGCATCCCATAGTTAAGCGTCTAGAGGCCAATATAGAGGCCTGGACAGATATTCGAAAAATCGACGACCCCTTCGATTTCGCTCAAATTTGGTGCAAATGTACCAAATGACCCCCCCAACATCAACACCAAAAGGTTGTACGATGCATTCCATAGTTAAGCGTCTAGAGGTCAAAATAGACGTCTGGGCAGATATTCGAAAAATCGTCGACCCCTTCGATTTCACTCAAATTTCGTGCAAATGTACCAAATGACCACCCAACATCAACCCCAACAGGCCTGGACAGGTACGATGCATTCCATAGTTAAACGTCTAGAGGTCAAAATAGACGTCTGGGCAGATATTAAAAAAATCGACGACCCCTTCGATTTCGCTCAAATTTCGTGAAAATGTACCAAATGACCATTCAACATCAACACCAAAAGGGTTGTACGATGCATCCCATAGTTAATTGTCTAGAGGTTAAAATAGACGTCTGGGCAGATATTCGAGAAATCGACGACCCCTTCGATTTCGCTCAAATTTCGTGCAAATGTACCAAATGCCCACACAATATCAACACCAAAAGGGTTGTACGATGCATCCCATAGTTAAGCGTCTAGAGGTCAAAATAGACGTCTGGGCAGATATTCGAAAAATCGACGACCCCTTCGATTTCACTCAAATTTCGTGCAAATGTACCAAATGACAACCCAATATCAACACCAAAAGGGTTGTACGATGCATTCCATAGTTAAGCGTCTAGAGGTCAAAATAGACGTCTGGGCAGATATTCGAAAAATCGACGACCCCTTCGATTTCGCACTATGGAATGCATCGTACAACCCTTTTGGTGTTGATGTTGAGTGGTCATTCG
The DNA here is from genome assembly GCA_036785665.1 of Chirona hameri. Taxonomy (NCBI): domain Eukaryota; kingdom Metazoa; phylum Arthropoda; class Thecostraca; order Balanomorpha; family Balanidae; genus Chirona; species Chirona hameri. Next base: position 57,882 of record JAXIVJ010006658.1, on the reverse strand, counting down.
GTACATTTGCACGAAATTTGAGCGAAATCGAAGGGGTCGTCGATTTTTCGAATATCGGCCCAGACGTCTATTTTGACCTCTAGACGCTTAACTATGGAATGCATCGTACAACCCTTTTGGTGTTGATGTTGGGTGGTCATTTTTTATCAATAGTTAAGTGTCTAGAGGTCAAAATAGACGTCTGGGCCGATATTCGAAAAATCGACGACCCCTTCGATAGTTGCATCGGAATGCATGCTATGCATGCATATGCATGCTATTCATGCAGACGAATGCATGCTATGGAATGCATCGTACAACCCTTTTGGTGTTGATATTGGGTGGTCATTTGGTACATTTGCACGAAATTTGAGCGAAATCGAAGGGGTCGTCGATTTTTCGT
>JAXIVJ010006658.1:0-52500 GCA_036785665.1 Chirona hameri | reverse complement strand
CATCCATCCATCCATCCATCCATCCATCCATCCATCCATCCATCCATCCATCCATCCATCCATCCATCCATCCATCCATCCATCCATCCTCCTCCGTCCGTCCGTCCGTCCGTCCGTCCGTCCGTCCGTCCGTCCGTCCGTCCGTCCGTCCGTCCGTCCGTCCGTCCGTCCGTCCGTCCGTCCGTCCGTCCGTCCGTCCGTCCGTCCGTCCGTCCGTCCGTCCGTCCGTCCGTCCGTCCGTCCGTCCGTCCGTCCGTCCGTCCGTCCGTCCGTCCGTCCGTCCGTCCGTCCGTCCGTCCGTCCGTCCGTCCGTCCGTCCGTCCGTCCGTCCGTCCGTCCGTCCGTCCGTCCGTCCGTCCGTCCGTCCGTCCGTCCGTCCGTCCGTCCGTCCGTCCGTCCGTCCGTCCGTCCGTCCGTCCGTCCGTCCGTCCGTCCGTCCGTCCGTCCGTCCGTCCGTCCGTCCGTCCGTCCGTCCGTCCGTCCGTCCGTCCGTCCGTCCGTCCGTCCGTCCGTCCGTCCGTCCGTCCGTCCGTCCGTCCGTCCGTCCGTCCGTCCGTCCGTCCGTCCGTCCGTCCGTCCGTCCGTCCGTCCGTCCGTCCGTCCGTCCGTCCGTCCGTCCGTCCGTCCGTCCGTCCGTCCGTCCGTCCGTCCGTCCGTCCGTCCGTCCGTCCGTCCGTCCGTCCGTCCGTCCGTCCGTCCGTCCGTCCGTCCGTCCGTCCGTCCGTCCGTCCGTCCGTCCGTCCGTCCGTCCGTCCGTCCGTCCGTCCGTCCGTCCGTCCGTCCGTCCGTCCGTCCGTCCGTCCGTCCGTCCGTCCGTCCGTCCGTCCGTCCGTCCGTCCGTCCGTCCGTCCGTCCGTCCGTCCGTCCGTCCGTCCGTCCGTCCGTCCGTCCGTCCGTCCGTCCGTCCGTCCGTCCGTCCGTCCGTCCGTCCGTCCGTCCGTCCGTCCGTCCGTCCGTCCGTCCGTCCGTCCGTCCGTCCGTCCGTCCGTCCGTCCGTCCGTCCGTCCGTCCGTCCGTCCGTCCGTCCGTCCGTCCGTCCGTCCGTCCGTCCGTCCGTCCGTCCGTCCGTCCGTCCGTCCGTCCGTCCGTCCGTCCGTCCGTCCGTCCGTCCGTCCGTCCGTCCGTCCGTCCGTCCGTCCGTCCGTCCGTCCGTCCGTCCGTCCGTCCGTCCGTCCGTCCGTCCGTCCGTCCGTCCGTCCGTCCGTCCGTCCGTCCGTCCGTCCGTCCGTCCGTCCGTCCGTCCGTCCGTCCGTCCGTCCGTCCGTCCGTCCGTCCGTCCGTCCGTCCGTCCGTCCGTCCGTCCGTCCGTCCGTCCGTCCGTCCGTCCGTCCGTCCGTCCGTCCGTCCGTCCGTCCGTCCGTCCGTCCGTCCGTCCGTCCGTCCGTCCGTCCGTCCGTCCGTCCGTCCGTCCGTCCGTCCGTCCGTCCGTCCGTCCGTCCGTCCGTCCGTCCGTCCGTCCGTCCGTCCGTCCGTCCGTCCGTCCGTCCGTCCGTCCGTCCGTCCGTCCGTCCGTCCGTCCGTCCGTCCGTCCGTCCGTCCGTCCGTCCGTCCGTCCGTCCGTCCGTCCGTCCGTCCGTCCGTCCGTCCGTCCGTCCGTCCGTCCGTCCGTCCGTCCGTCCGTCCGTCCGTCCGTCCGTCCGTCCGTCCGTCCGTCCGTCCGTCCGTCCGTCCGTCCGTCCGTCCGTCCGTCCGTCCGTCCGTCCGTCCGTCCGTCCGTCCGTCCGTCCGTCCGTCCGTCCGTCCGTCCGTCCGTCCGTCCGTCCGTCCGTCCGTCCGTCCGTCCGTCCGTCCGTCCGTCCGTCCGTCCGTCCGTCCGTCCGTCCGTCCGTCCGTCCGTCCGTCCGTCCATCCATCCATCCATCCATCCATCCATCCATCCATCCATCTATCTATCTATCTATCTATCTATCTATCTATCTATCTATCTATCTATCTATCTATCTATCTATCTATCTCTATATATTTTTTTTTCAGGGGGGGGGGGGGGGGGGGGTAAAAAACTAACACAAATGCAGATCCGAGATAGCCATTTTGAAGGAAATTTAATTTGATTTCATCTGACTTCTTTGCCATTTGCGTTACAACTCGATTTTCTACGGTTTTTCAAATATTTATTGTTTTTCCACCAAAAATGGCATGTTCTCGTCACTAAAACGTGATTATCTCCCAGACTACTTCACTAATTTGAATGACATCTGAAGCCAATTTCACAAAGCAAAAAAGTTTGTAATTACAAATAATTTCTTTGTTATTACAAATAATTCTTACACATGTTTGTAGTTTGGTTTTCACAAAATCCCAGGGCAGTAAATCGCAATTTACTATTTACGAACTAGTTTACAAAGATATTGTTTGTAAAAATGTGTACAATTGCACATGTTCTATTTCTCAAAGATTGACGGAAGTGAGGAAATGTTTGCATTTACAAACTTGTAATTCCAGTGGGTCAGGGGTTCTGAATTTCAGAAACTGCATTGACAGTTGACATTGTGTAACTGTGCAGGTTATTTTCTTGGTGAGGCTGTTACGTTGCCGAGTTGGTTAGGGTAATGGTTTAGTTATGCATAGGTATAGCTGCCCCCCAAAAAAGTTATTTCCCGAGAGATTCGAACAGGGATATCCAGCTTTGAAATCTAGGCACAGTGCACCTTACCGATTGCGCTGTGAGAGGGCGCCTCCGCGCGGAGAAACCGCATGGCGATAGAATTGCAGCGGTCAACGATGTCTTGTGCAATGTGCAGTGAACCTTCACCCTTTACGACGTAGGAAATCGGCTAGGTTAGGTGCACAGGTTACATGTAATCATATATACTGCGTTTTTGGAATGACATTTTTCTTTTAAGCTTGACATACAGCAATTACATTTTGTGTTGCCTGCTGGACACGGTGGTTTTTCTAGTGCTGAGCTTGTGAGTTTGTCTGTGAGAGTTTGGCCACTCTGCCATGCTATCCGCTATCCGCACTGGCAGCTTTGAGGTTTTAGCCATGGAATCAATTGTTCTCGAAAGCTTGTCATCTATGTAAGAAAGGCTAATGTACGTAGTGTCCGGGAGGTTGTGGGGCTGCTTGGGAGCATGGCAGCTCTGTCTAGGGTTATGTGTTTTGACTAATACTTTTTCCTTTTTTATTATTTTAGCAAGGTATCCGTTTGACAAGAAAAGCGATTCAATGTTTTGCATGCCACGATTTTGGGCCTGGATGGAGCTACCGAGTCGCTTCGCTCTCAGCATTTGTGCGTATAGCACCGATCTTTTAGTTTGCATTGGATGGGTGGACGTATATGGAAGTATGATAGGCGAGACCATGGGTTTGATGTAGAGCTCTGTGGTTAGGCTACCGTTTTCTTCTAGTTTTATCAGGGTGTCAAGGAATGGTATTTTTTTCTTCAGAATGGTCACTACGTTCAATGGAGAATTTCAGTGAAGGATGGAAGTTGTTCAAGAAGTAAAACAATGTGTCTAGTGTATCGGATCCGTGTGTCCAGATGCCAAAAATGTCAGCAATGTATCTCATGTATATAGCTGGTTGGAGATCAGCAGAAGTAAGCATCATGCTTTCTATCGCATCCATGAAAATGATGGCTAGTGGAGGGGCCATGCGACTTCCCATAGCGATACCCTGGTTTTGTTTATACAAGCGTTGTCCGAACCTGACATAATTGTTGCTTAAGCAGTGAGAGAGCAAGCTTTCGATGGTATCTAAGTCAAGGCCTAATAGATCTATCCTCTCTTTGTTTTTAGCGACGAGCTTCATAGTTCTTGGCTTCTTTAATGGGGATATTACCATAGAGCAAGGGCGCCGCCACCTTCCGAAAGTTGGGGGGGGGGGGGGGGGGGGGGGACGGAGGCATTCTGAAGTCGATTCTTTCCATGCAACGCCCATGGGCGTAATGTTAAAATCAGAAAATGTTGGGGGGACATGTCCCCCCCCCGTTCCCCCTGTGGCGGAGCCCCTGCCATAGAGATTAGCCACGTCTACTGTAAAGAGGATCGAGTCCCCCGAAAACCCACTCGGGAAAGCCTGGCCAAGGCGGCCTAGGAAGTCATATGTGTTTTGAGGTGTGACGGAACAAAGGTGAGGAGCTGGGATATCATTCTTTCTAAGAACCACGTCAGTTTGTCTAGGGGATCCCCACATGCAGAGACTATGGGCCTCAGAGGTATATCAGGTTTATGACTTTTTGGTAGTCCATACAGTTGTGTTCTAGAAGAAGTTGGTTTGATGGAATTCACGATCTTATCAGGTATTTTTCCTCCTAGTGTTTGCGAGATGATCTTTTTGGTGGCGGCTTCAAGACTAGGAGTAAGATTTTTAAATATGTGCTCATACTGTGATGTGATCGTCTCTGCTTTTTGAATATATGTCTCTCGAGGCATGATGACAAACCCTTTGCATTTGTCTGAACGTTTTATGGTCAACTCGGGGTCAGCACGTATATCATTTAGTACTTTTATGTCCTCCTTTGAATAATGTGTGTGGTTAGTACTACGATGATTTTGAAAGCAGTTTATGATCTTACGTTTGAGTGATCTAAGTGACCGTTCTGTTGTAGTGTCGGAAGGTGGAGCCATTCTGGTGTCAGTATCACTGAACCTGGGTGTCATGTTGAGTGGTTTAACGGCAGGAGCTGATTGGTCTTGTGTACTGATCTGTGTGCTGGTGTTGGTATAGTGTTGGCTGCGTTATTTGAGTCTATGGGTTGTTGCTGTTGTTGGTAGTGCTGGCTGCGTTATTTGAGTGCATGGGTTGCTGCTGCTGCTGCTGCTGCTGCTGCTGCTGCTGCTGCTGCTGTTGCTGTTGCTGTTGCTGTTGCTGTTGCTGTTGCTGTTGCTGTTGCTGTTGCTGTTGCTGTTGCTGTTGCTGTTGCTGTTGCTGCTGCTGCTGCTGTTGCTGTTGCTGTTGCTGTTGCTGTTGCTGTTGCTGTTGCTGTTGCTGTTGCTCTTCTTTTTGTTTAGCGGTTATGTGCATTTTCCAGCGAAGAGCAAAAGAACCCCTTTCTATGCCTTTTTCTGCGTTGTGTAAAACTTGTTTGCAAACTTTTCGAGACAGGGTAAAATTCGGGTCCTTTGCTTAGAATGTTCAAAAGAGTATCTGGGAGATTCTGCCCAGTCAAGTTAAGTACCTTATAAAAGATCTTGGAAAAATGAGGCATGTTGTTTTGTGTAGTGTTGTTTTGTGTAGTGTTGTTTTCTGTAGTGTTGTTTTCTGTAGTGTTGTTTTGTGTAGTGTTGTTTTCTGTAGTGTTGTTTTCTGTAGTGTTGTTTTCTGTAGTGTTGTTTTCTGTAGTGCTGCTTTTTGTAATGGTTTTCCCAGTTGTACCACACAATAGATCAGTGTTTACATGCAGGTACTGTTGCTGCTGCTGTTGCTATTGCTGTTGCTGTTGCTGTTGCTGTTGCTGTTGCTGTTGCTGTTGCTGCTGATGTTGATGTTGATGTTGATGTTGCTCTTCTCTTTGTTTAGCGGTTATGTGCATTTTCCAGCGAAGAGCAAAAGCACCCCTTTCTATGCCTTTTTCAACGTTGTGTAAAACTTATTTCTCGTAGTGCTTGTGCAAGGAGCATGCATATATTTGTTAATGTTTGTTTAATCGACCTTCTCCTTGAATGTACCAAAGTAAGAAATTAAACTTTGTTTTACATTTGCATTCGGGCACAGCCCTTCATCAGATGTATTGCAATCGAAATAACACATCATTCACATACACGACACAAGAATAGACATTTAGCACAGCTCGTGAAAATCAGAGACTATATCCTCCACCCAGCCCAGCTGAAAACCTACCCGATTCATAAATAAATAAATAAATAAATAAAGGCGAACATTTTGTAGATCAATCACCCGAAATTACATTCCTAAGATCACGCTCCATGATAGCATATTATTGTTCTTAGCCAATAGCTATATCAATAAATAAAGAATAAAGACGAACAATTTTGTTAAAGCTGTCACGCGAAATCGCACTCCCATCCAATCGCACTCTGTGTATCAGAAACAAAAAACCGAGCTTGAACGAAAATATGTCATCGTGGCGCATTATCTCAGGATAGGAATGCTTTTTTTATGATTTGTTGTATGTGTTCGTCGTGATTTATATAGCTACTTGCTTAGAACAGTATATGTCATCGTGGCGTGTCATATCAGGATGGGAGTGCGATTTCGTGACAGCTTTAAAAAAATCGTCTTTATTCTTTATTTACTGATATAGCTATTGGCTAAGAACAATAATATGCTATCATGGAGCGTGATCTTAGGAATGTAATTTCGGGTGATTGATCTACAAAATGTTCGCCTTTATTTATTTATTTATTTATTTATGAATCGGGTAGGTTTTCAGCTGGGCTGGGTGGAGGATGTAGTCTCTGATTTTCACGAGCTGTGCTAAATGTCTATTCTTGTGTCGTGTATGTGAATGATGTGTTATTTCGATTGCAATACATCTGATGAAGGGCTGTGCCCGAATTCAAATGTAAAACAAAGTTTAATTTCTTACTTTGGTACATTCAAGGAGAAGGTCGATTAAGCAAACATTAACAAATTGTGTAAAACTTGTTTGCAAACTTTTCGAGACAAGGCAAAATTCGGTTCTTTGCTTAGAATGTTCAAAAGAGTATCTGGGAGATTCTGCCCAGTCAAGTTAAGTACCTTATCAAAGATATTGGAAAAATTAGGCGTGTTGTTTTGTGTAGTGTTGTTTTGTGTAGTGTTGTTTTGTGTAGTGTTGTTTTGTGTAGTGTTGTTTTGTGTAGTGTTGTTTTGTGTAGTGTTGTTTTGTGTAGTGTTGTTTTGTGTAGTGTTGTTTTCTGTAGTGTTGTTTTCTGTAGTGTTGTTTTCTGTAGTGTTGTTTTCTGTAGTGTTGTTTTCTGTGGTGTTGTTTTCTGTAGTGTTGCTTTCTGTAATGCTGTTTTCTGCAGTGTTGTTTTCTGTGGTGCTGTTTTCTGTAGTGTTGTTTTCTGTAGTGTTTTTATGTAGTGTTGCTTTTTGTAGTGGTTTTCCCCGTAGTACCACATAATAGATCAGTGTTTACATGCGGATACTCATTGTATACTGGACAATTCTTAACATTGTCGCAGGCACAGAAGCTAGCATCAAACCACATTTCATCAGTCATCTCAGACGATTGTAAATTTCGATCACTTTCGATGTCAGGATAGTAATAGCTGTACACCTCTAGGTTCGTACACTTACAATCATTCTCATCTCGACAACATGACAATGCGTCTAACCACTCTTCCCTTACACAATTGTGTTTATCAGCACTATATTCGTCTACTTTTAGTTTGGAGGTTACATGACATGTCATATATTATCTCACAACGTCTCACTTACGTCGGGTATGGAGGGCAATGGAGCGATTTGTCCGAGGTCCTGCACATCGTCTTCGTCTCGATCGTGATCTTTCGGGCCGTTCTCTCTGCTATAGTTGTGTACGATGTGGCTTCCGTGTTGTTCCTGTTCGTTTTTCCTCTGTTCTTCTTTCTTCATGATGTATTGTGTGATCATGTTAAATGAATGCGATGGCATACTCACTTTTAGGAATATTATTGTTGTGTTATATATGTATGTATAGACACATGTGTGTATGCTACTGAGTGTGCGGGACGTTACGGCGAGCCCAACCAATTTTCTTTTTTTGCGAGTGATGTAAAGGTGCGATGTTGGGCTGACTGACTGGTAGTAATATGTTAGTATATATGCTGTGCGTGCTTGTGGTGTATATTTTTAGTGTTAGCTGCGGTGTGTGCAAGACGTTGTTTTTTTTGCGGAGTGTGTGCTAAATTATCGCGAGAGTTTCCTCGTTTCGTATATGTAATTGTTCTCTCTTGTTCATCATGCCATTATCCACTGAAGAAGGCTCATAGCCGAAAATATATTTTGGATTTCCTGTTGTTATTTGATACTAATATGAGCATGAGGTTACACTTCATTCTACTTTTTTAATGTTCAAGCTTTAAAAAAACAGTTAAGAAACAAAATATTTCCAAATATAGACTTGCAACATAACTTACTTATCTAACCGTGACGACTTCAAATTGCCGCTCTCAACACCCGTCAAAAGACCGCAAAACGCTCGAAAGCGCAGCTGCGGCGGCGGGGCTGGCCACGACTGGACCACAGCACCAGTGACGTCGTCGCTAATACTGCAAGGTACCTTAATAACTCTAATGCTGAGCCGCCCGGCAGCCGATACACGGGGAATCCCGAGATGACACCCCTGCAAAAAAACTGTCTCTGCGCATGCGCGGCGTGACGTCAGGCCACCTCAGGCGATCGGCCGGCCGCCGTTCGTCCGCTACAATCACTGTGCTGCCAGATCCGAGCGACCCCTAGTGACTTTCATCTTTTCTCGCCCGTTCCCCTCACGTTACGCTCGCGCTCCGCTGGCGCCCGACTTCGGCAGTGCCGGTCCTCCCACCAGTCGGGCGCAGCGGCGGAGCGGCGGCGGTGAAGCGCGCCCTTCCACAAGATCTGAGCCGGAGAGATCGCGACCGGGCAGCGCACAGTGGGCGATAACGGCCTGCTAGCGCGACATGGGGTGAAAAATAAAATGTCAAAAATGACTATTTTATACGGATAATTTTCAAGCAAAATGCCCATAGCATGAAAGTATAACACCGATTCGCAAATAAATATGTTTATTTGTATGCACCATGTCTTCACACACACACACTATTGTTCAGCCGCCGATATTGCTATGGCGCGCCTCATTCTCATCACATGGATATATACTAATGTGAGAGGCGAAGAACGTTTCGTAGAGGCTTTGTGGTATTTTTTCTTGAAAGTACAAATCATCAGCAGCCCGAAATACCTATATATGACCTTTTCATGTGAATTATCAATTTTATATTCTAACATTATGTGAGGTATGTTATTTGAAGTGGCTGACCAACAGAATCAAAACATGAGTTAATCCTACAATTTTCATTCCATGGTTCTCCGCTTTGATGATACATTTTTCTGCCTCGTTAGAGTTTATACTTTATGCCTATTCACCCTATTTGTAACGGGGGGGGGAGGGGCGGATTCCGCCCCCCCCCCTATGTTTTTCGCAGATATCTCCAGAACGGCTGGGAGCAGGCCCATTACATTTTGGGTCTTTTCATAGAATTGAATACCGCATTTGGAGTCAAAACTTTGAGTTCTTAACCTGAACAGAGGCGGTTTCAGGGTACAGTTTTGGGTGGGTTCGGAGGTGACATTTGGCGATAATACGGAAATGCGATCTTCACGGTTTTTTCCTAACTGCCTCAAGTATGAAGGAGTTACATCGGTTTACGGTGATTGCATCAAGTGCAAATCAGTTTATGTTAATGAAATATCATAAAAATTGCATGGCAGAGGCGGTTTCAGGGGCTTGAAAGGAGGGGGGGGGGGGGGGGGGGTCCAGGAAGCATTCAATGCTTGGCGGGAAGCCAATAGAGTGATGTAGGGGGCATTTATAGCTATCAAGATGTAAAAGATAGCTTCTGCTTCCATTATTTGCATAATTTATTACATATAGAGTTTCAGGGGCGTGTTCAGGCACATGAAAAGGGGGTGACTGTCATGGTGATGACGATATGCCAGCGATAACGGCGCAATAGACAGTTAGCTTATAATGATATATGCACATATGAGGCCAAAAAAGGCAATAAAGTCATTTTTTGCAGAGGCACGCTCAGGAATGGAAGAAAGGGGGTCATATTATTGCAAGGAAACTAAGAGGCATGGGCGTACAATGACATAACATACTGCTGTTTTCGGATGAAACACGCACCACAGGGTACTCTACGAACGATTATCAGATAATAGGCGAGTCTAGGTAGGGAAAAAAGGGGGGTAAGCAATGTTAATTGAAGTTGTAAGTGAAATAGTCACTGTTGACTAGTTAGTATCATAATAGCGTATAATATACTTATCAAAAGGTCTTGCGCCGCCACAGTTTCGATCCTGGATACGCCTATGATGAAGTACAACATGCAAAAAAGAACTATCTACGATCAGTAACATATTTATAGTGCTGGGTAGCAACTTGTCTGCGGTTAATATTTTTTTTCCCAATTTGACCTCCCTTTTCACTAACCTGGTACCGCCTATGGCAAAATATATAATTTATAACTGTTTTGTCTCATGTCACAATCACATACCATTTCATTTATCAAAAAACAACATAAAAAAATGATTTTATTCCGCATTTACTTCACCCCCATATTGAGTGACCTGCACACGCCTATGATTTTTGAATTTTCAAACGTCACCGCCATATATCAATGTACAATTCAATCTCTATCGATTTCTATTAGTTGTGTTAAAATCGGTTGATAAACATGACAGCTATGTTGGATAAAAAATACCACTACAATTTGTAGTTTTTGCCCCCCTGTTGCCCCCCTATCAAAATTTAGATTTTTATTATTACTCAGAAATGTAGAGCCTGTTGAGGGGAACCAAACACCGTTTCATTTTTGCAAATCAGACGGGTAGATCTCGACCTCCGGGGGGGGGGCGGAATCCGCCCCCTGTTACAAATAGGGGTAGCCAGGAGCCTGTTACAAATAGGGTTAACAGAAACCTTGTGCATATTTGCAGTTTTTATTTTGGAGCTTATTTTATAGAGTACATCACTATAAACTCTGCGCCATTACAATGCCCGAATATCTTCTGTCCCTAGTTTACTGGCCGTACAAAGGCCATTTAAAAGAAATAAAAGTATAAAGATAGCAAATGACAAGGGCTACAAAATGGCTATCTCGGATTTTTGATTTTTTTACAACCCCAATTTTTTTTTTGAAGATACCCTCAAAATCAAAATTTTCAAACATTTTCCAAAAACCGGAATATATGTTGGAGAACCACATATGACCCCAAAACAGTGACCTGACCTTGACCTTGATCTTTGCCAAGAATCTCACTTTAGCTCATGCGGGATGTGTATTATACCTTTGGGAGAATTTTGGGTGATCATGTATTGACATCAACAGACACTCTACGAATAAGCGTGGCTATTACGTGTCATAAGTCGGTTAAATAAAACAGTAGGGAAGTTACAATTGCCACGATGGGAAACCAAGCAGACTATCACGCAGACGTACACACAAAAAAAACACACACACACACACACGCACGCACGCACACGCACACGCACACGCACACGCACACGCACACGCACACGCACACGCACACGCACACGCACTCGCACACGCACACGCACACGCACACGCACACGCGCACGCGCACGCGCACGCGCACGCACAACGCACACGCACACGCACGCGCACGCGCACGCGCACGCGCACGCGCACGCGCACGCGCACGCGCACACGCACACGCACACGCACACGCACACGCACACGCACACACACACACACACACACACACACGCACACACACACACACACACACACACACACAGACACACACACACACACACACACACACACACACACACACACACACACACACACACACACACACACACACACACACACACACATACACACACACATACACACACACACACACACACACACACACACACACACACACACACACACACACACACACACACACACACACACACACACACACATAGTCACTTATTGCCGAAGGGAAGACCGGGCCGCCCGTTTGAAACGTGTCGGTTCCAGCCCCCTCACATCATTAGGCAACGCGTTCAGAAGCGATGTCGCACGGTACGAAAAGAACGCTGTCCGGCCGCCGTTCTCATGGCAGGCGGGCGCAGGTACTGGTCCTGTCGCGTGACACGCTCACAGGGTCGCGCATCAGCGTAGGTGCGGAATAAAGGGGCGAGGTCCGCAGGCTCACCCAGCACCTATGCTTTATGAGCAACAATCGCTGTCTGGTAATCGCACATCTGGCGAGGCGCGAGGAGGTTCAGGTCATCCCGCGCGCGAGACACATGATCATACTTTTTTGAGTCCAGTAACGACACTGGTTGCAAAATTCACAACTGTCATCAGTCTGTTGTCGTTAGCAGCCGAACCATTGCCATATACAGAAATACAGTATCTCACGCGCGAGATGAACAGACCGTGCATAATAGTTAGCATCACGCTCTGCGGGAGGAAGTGTATCAGGTGGCGGAGACCGATCAGGAGGCCGACACACTTTCGTACCACGTCACTGACATGTACGTCCCAGCTAAGGTGGCGGTCAAACAGCACGCCGAGGTTTTTAACAAACCGGCTCTCCTGGGTGGACTCCCCACCGACCCGCACGCTGACAGGTGTGAGGTCGTGGGTGTGTGCTCCTTGGCACCCGGCACGCTGCCGGGTGCCAAGGAGAAGGATTTCAGTTTTGGATGCGTTGAGTTTAAGTCCGTGTGCATGGAACCACGATGATAAGGATGACAGTGTTGTCTCCATGCGTAGGATGAGGCTAGGAAGGTTGCGTTTGACATCGGATCGTCAGCTTACTGGGTCACATGAGCGTCTGGCGCGTGCAGGCTGAGTTCGTTGGCAGAAATAGTGAATAACAGAGGACCAAGGGCTGATCCCTGGAAGACACCCATGGTATTGGAAAGAGGCTTGGAGATCACTATGTCACCAGAGTGATCATGGTCGCAATCATAGGCTTTGGATGATTCATCGCAATCATAGGCTTTGTAGGAAAGTATGGCCCATAAACTCAAATGCCTCGATTTTGACCTTTGACCCGACTTTCACCTAATATGTGACCTCAATTCTACAATTTCGAGTATGCTTTAGATGCGAATCACTGATAGCTTTCGAATGCTGACTTGCGTGTCTCGTTGCGATCATTGGTTCCGGAGATAACAAGGGGGGCAATATTTGCCCCCCTCGGTCAATGCCGGGTTAACCATCGCCCTACGGGGGGGGGGGCTGACTGCCCCCCCCTGAGGTTTTTATTGATTTTTTTTTTACACATGCAATGCATCTTGCTAAAATTTTCGGTAGCTGCCTTTACAACAATTATACTTATGCTGTACAAATTTCATTGAAATTGGTCAAGTAGTTTGGGAGATAATCATGTTTTGATGACGTCATGTTGGTAAAAAAATGAGAAATATTTGAAAAATCGTAGAAAACAGAGTTTTAAAATAAATTGCAAACGCAATTCACCAAAGATACAAAATGATATTCTCTTTAAAATGGCTATCTCGGATTTGCAAAATTTTGGGTTTTTGACCCCTAAAATAAAAAAAAACTTTTTTTTGAAAAATCACCAGAAAATAAAAAAAATCAATTACAAAAACAAAAAAATATTAGAAAAAACGGAATATATGTGAGAGAACTAAGTATGGACAATACCCATACACAATTTCAAAGCAATATCTTCATTGTTGACTGAGTGATGGCTCCCTAAGTGTAAGAAACTGATGACGTCATTTTTACAATTTTTTTTATCAATTTCTAATTTTGAGGTTTTCTGAAGAGCAACATCGCTGTTCTGGACGTGGTAAATCCGAGGTCATTCACTTGACCTGGAAGGTCACCCGTTGACCTGAAACCTAAAAATCGCAAACTGTTAGATTTATCTCATGACAGGCAACATGCTGGTTATTACTGCATTGCTCTAAGTTGCTTGGTTTGGAAGTTAACAGGGGGGCCTGTCAGGCCCCCTCCCCCGTAGGGCGAAGGTGGAAAAGCTCCCGTAGGGCGAGGGTTAAACCCAGATAAAAGAAAGTACATATGTTATGCTCCCTGATTCATCAGCTATCGATTGATATGCTACATGTTCAAACCGATACCGTAAATTGAAGCAGAAACGCCGTGTCGCGCTAAAAGGCCGTTCTCGCCCACTGTGCGGCGGCGCGGCGGCGGCGAAGCGCACCCTTCCACGAGATCTGAGCCGGAGAGATCGCGGCCGGGCGGCGGCGCGGCGGAGCGGCAGCGGTGGCCGCCGGCCTCCGTCGCGTCGGCCCCGCGAGCGTCGTGCACCTGACGAGGCGGATACAGTGTGACATAGATTCCGGCGCTGGGCGGTTCACTTGGCCGCGCTGAGCTGCGACTGAAGCGGACAGCAGCGCCCAGAGCTGAAGACGAGACGCTCAGGAGGATAGATCAACAGTTACAGCTGTGAGCTGTGACTACACATCGCGGAAGTGTGAAGAAATTATCTGTCTCGGAACTGGTGACCCAGACTAATCAGTGATCTTTGCCGCACAGCCGCCGGAAGTGAGCGCAGCAACACAGTGATCCTGACTGTGCCAACCAGTGATAGCAGCGAAGCAGTGACTCGGGAGCTGGCGGTTGGGGCGGAGTGTGTGCCACTCGGCTGACATTGGCGGGCCATGTTCTGACTGGGACAACTGACGTCATCTTGCCGTCATGTTGCCGACCTGGCGTGCTCCCCAGATGGTTGTCCTTCTGTCTATCGGTTTGCTGCTGGCCATGACAACATCAGGTATGTGTGCAGGTGCTTAACCCGCGGCTTACGGGGGGGGGGCTATTCCCCCTGCTCCCGTTATTTTGCAATAACTCCTAAACGAACATCGTTATCATCACCAAACTTGCAGTACTTTCTCTCACATCAATTCTACACATGTTGAAAAAAGGAAAAATATGAGGCTATGATAGGTCAACCGGGAATGACGTCAAAGTGATGTCATGTTCTTCGGTTTTTGATGCAAAATAATGGTTTGCGGAAAACTCTGTCAAAAGTACGATGTTTAAGATAAACTCAATTGTTTTACATCAAATTACTGACAATAGACCGGGCTATCAAACTGCTATCTCGGATTTTTGAGTTTTTTAATTAAAAATTTTGAGAAATCCAACTACAATTTTTTTAAATCAAATTTTCAAGAAAAAATCAGAATTATCCTAAAAACGGAATCGATGTAATCAGGACGTGTGCGGTGAATATGTGTACCAAATTTGAAGTCGATATCTTAGAAAAATGACTGAGTTATGATCTTTAAATGACGAAAATCGACCACCTCTCACATCAATATTATGCATAAAACACGTTTTTTTCCATTTTTGCTTTTTACTTCTATTTATATGGAACAAACAATGTTCTAAGGTCATTTTTCGGGTTCTAGACGAAAAACAAACCTATAAACATGTGTTACAACGGATAATGACCGTAATCTGCGGTTTGACCTCGTGACCTCGGATGACCTTGACCTGACCCAAGGTCATAACCAGCTTAGAAAGGTACTTAGAAGTGTCAGACACACGAATCATACCGATTTATCGACAGCTTATGCGTTTAATATCGCAATTTTGCGCGACAATTCCATCCATCGAGACCTTTTGACACGGTCAACCATTGTGTACTTGACCTGACCTGTGACGTCATCGGTGACCCCGAGGTCAACAATATTATGTTTCCCTCGATAAATTTCCCAGGGCTATTGAATGCCGTTTGAATTTTTACATTCTGTCCAGTAGTTCCGGATATCCGAAGGGGAGGGGGGCAAAAAATAGCCTTCCCCAGTAGGTCGCGTTATGAAATATACCCCAGTAACTCGCGGGTTAACACGTCTAACGCGTATTACGTAACACGTCACTTGTGTAACACGTCTTCTTGCCTGTTTCAAGTGTCTCAGACACAGCGTTTTGTACAAGTGAAACCACAAGATTGTGTTAAAAGCATCATTCTGCGTCAATATTGATACGGTGGCTGTATTAACAAGCTCTGACCTATGAGATGAAAAGAGAAGAATCTCCACTTTAAGTTCGGCTTTAACACGCGCCCTGGAGGGCGGGGGGGGGGGGGGCGAAATCCGCCCACCCCTCCGTTTTTTTTTAGGATAGCGCAAAAACGGTGGCGCGCAGCGCCGCCGTTTTTTGTATACCTGTTTAGAAATGAACTTCCAGCATTATGTAAAATTCTTGGCCTCAGGTCATCTCAGGTCAGGTCACCAGACCAGGTCACGTGATGACCTCAACTCCAAAACGTTTGCAGTAGTACCACAGCCACAGTTTTACGCCGATGGGTTTCAATATTCATAAGGTCATAGATACCAACAATTTGTTTATATCGGAT
The DNA here is from genome assembly GCA_036785665.1 of Chirona hameri. Classification (NCBI taxonomy): domain Eukaryota; kingdom Metazoa; phylum Arthropoda; class Thecostraca; order Balanomorpha; family Balanidae; genus Chirona; species Chirona hameri. The sequence goes on along the minus strand of JAXIVJ010006658.1, from coordinate 36,540 downwards.
TTCTAATATCGGTGACCTAAGGTCAGGTCAATTTTGTGACCGCCAACACGGTTTTATCAATAACTATCGACATAATGCAGATAGAGAAGAGAAAACGGTACCAATATGTTTGTCTCGTCGAGACACGTCGCCCAATATGCAACATGACCAACTTGGGTCACCACTTGACCTTGACCAAAAGGTCAAATTTATCAGTTAACCTAACCCGGTTACCATGAATATGATTCGAAGCGCCTTGACAAGACACACGCGATGGCGTAAACATTATTGCTTTATCTTTATTAGGTAAAAGGTTATTTGGGGAAAACAGTTTTGAAAACAAAATCACCTTTTTGACATTCGATGACCTCTGGAGCCTAAACTATTGACCTGAGCTCAAATCTGAGGTTCCTATGTCGATTGAATTTTGCAATGACTTTCGATTGTTTTTTTTTTCCGTTTGCTACTAACTATCATAGTTCCCGAGATATTTGGGATTGTTCGAACCGAAGTCTTGAAAACTTGAAAAGCTGACCCTTGATGACCTCTGGTGACCTCAATATTGACCTGAAAAAAAAATAACGAAATACTTTCGAAAGAGCTTGTCTCGAGCTATCTAACGTCGTTTCCCGCTTGTCGCTACGTTGCGTGGTTTTCGAGATCATAGGGGGGGGGGGGGGCGAAATCCGCCCCCCTCCAGGGCGTGTAATTATCAGAGGCCCTCCAGGGCGCGTGTTAAGACACTGATATCAGGTTCTTTTGATTTACTCGTATTTACTCCAACCAATATCAATGTTACCACATATATTTGGGTGGAGACTCATTCGTAGTTCCATACCGTACATTATTGTCCCTTTGCGCGCACTTTCTATGTAATTTTGAACTATGGTGTACTGAATATCGTGAGTAGATATCTAAGACTAAATGGCCTCTTGTGAAAATGAATTCCTACTGGTTTTTTTCCGTAAAATATAGGGCTGTATAATTCCCCGACTCATGATGTATTACCTCCTCTTTGTCTCTTCATGAAATGCATAAGCCCCTTTTCTCCGCCTCATGCAGCCAGAAACAGAATCTGGGTTATTCTAGCATGCTCTTACTCGTGGTTTGCATACGTCTACACTGGAGAAGTAATGCCATGTAACCGCAGGCTCGGTGTTGTAGTAATTAATTCAGGTATCCCGTGCATACTGATCACGAATTATAACCATCCGCTGCCCACACTGCTCTAGATACCAGTAAGGTGCCGCGTAGGGTTTGCGCGTGCGCAAGGGCAGAGTCACTCCACCCATGACTGTGGGAAAGTGGCGGCTGAGGGGTCCCGAACCACACACCAAATTTGCACTTAATCTGCCCAGTCGTTGCGGAGTTTTTGAGAGAAAACATGTTTCAACACCCCTCTCACGCGACACGCACCACGCGCAGTGGTAGTCACCCACATGATTCGGCACTGGTCTAAAACAGGGTAGGTCGGATGGGTTGCTCAGCAAAGAAGCCCGCTTATCAATCGGATGAGCGGTTGCAGAGATATGAGCTTCTCAAAAGCGTCGCCACGGGTTGGGCCGGGCCGGGCCGCGCATAATCAGATTTTCCCATACACTACGGAAGGACGAGCGAGCGCTTCGCGCTCGCTCGTATCAGCAACAACACTGATTCAGTATACGCTGCATGTGAATTACGTGAGCTGGTGCCCGGGCCGTTCGCCGTCATTTTCAAGCAGAACTGCAAATTGTCTACCACAATCACTGTGAAGTGGTCGTTCCGTTGTACCTTATAAGCCAGGGGTTATCCGCTATCGCTATCGCCGCTATCCTTTACCTGTTATGGTACGTGGGAGCCCGACTATGCGATTTAGTAGGTTGTTGACTGGCTGCTGATCTCTACAGTGCCGCCAGGGCCGGCGGCCATCGGTCGGCCAGTGGGCTGCGCACAATGAAAGTCAGCTGCGCACAGTGAAAGTCAACTGCGCACAGTGAATCAGTGAAGCTGCGCACAGTGAAAGTCAACCCTAATGTTCGGCCAGAGCTGATACAGTTCGCAGGCACTCGGCAGCCATGTTTCAAATGGCTATGGACTGCGGTTCGAACCTCCACATCCTTCACACATCCTCTCTCGGGGAAGAAACTGCTCTGACGCAGGGCCTATTTTAAGGGAAAACCATTGGGGGGGGGGGGGGCAAAAAGGTACCCCCATTGTTGGGGGAATATTTTTGTGGAAGAAGGTACCCTATTTTTTCCTCCGCGGATTTGGGCCGGTCACCTTATTTTGGTATTCGAGCTTAAGGGCGTGCTTCTCGCGACTGTATTGCCACCTATTTGTGGATGTGACATGGTATAATTTTCTCCTTCACCCGCTAGGTGTCTGGGTTATTTATGGCCTCCAGGCACCCCATCTGGAGTCTGGTGTCCGACTATCGCATCACGATCGTACGATCACGCGATTCCCCTGGCACACACTCGCCATGGCATTCGTTGCCGACGGCGGATGTGGCGCGTGTCGTACGATCGTGATGACGATCGTGATCGTTATGACTGACACACGGACGACAAAAAACTAAGTGTCTGTTCCAGTGGCTCCTCCAAAAAAGATGAAATTAGTTTAGAGGAGGTTGGAGGAGCGCTGATTTGCGTCGCCACGGGAACAATATCGGATGAGGTATCAGCTGTTTGCGAGCATGTCAAGTAGACAGTGCTGATGCATTGAAGACGAACAGTCCAGTCCAGTCCAGAACAGTCCAGATCCACAACAAATATGAGATACCCAATTTTTAATTTTGATACCCAATTTTAAGTACCCATGGGGAAAATGCGAATAAAAAACACTATTCGCACCACTTCAATTTCACATTCAGTCCTCACTCTCTTTCTCTTATGTGTAAAACAAATTGGGGTCCGAATTACATATGAATGAACCGCACCACTAATGTCTACCATATCCTCCTCCAGCCTCCTCCGAAAAGCACCTTTCATTTCGGAGGAGTTCGGAGGAGGTTTGAGGCGGGCTTGGAGGAGCTTAGAGCGCAAAGCCCCTGCAGTGCGCGGGTTACTGCGATGTAGGCGCCTAGATGAGATGAAAATCGGCTTACATCGAGGTTTGGAGATGGAAAATTTAGCTTGGATGATACAGTGATCACTATATGGACATGGGCAGACAGATACGTCACTCAAAAAGTTTCCCGCATTGGACACAAAAATATAAAGTAAAGATTCAGACTCGTATGTGGGACTAGTCACGTGCTGGTGCTGGTGCAGGGCCAGGCTGTCTTGGAACGGATTAAATCTCGATTTACAGATATCATTGTCGGACGCTAGAAGGTTGTAGGGCAAAATCACTACGTGGTCGAGTAGGGTGGGGGTAAGACCCCCCTTAGCGTTTCGCCCCTAATTGAGATAGAGCTTCGATTAAAAAAAAAAACGAGCGTATTTCTTGTGACGAGAGGAAGCTGCTGATACCCGATTTTAAGGTCTTGGGTCATTATGTGACCTCTGAGGTCATGTCAATGACCCAAAAGTCGTCAAAATTGTAAATGCGTATAAATTGAATTTTATAGATATAATTGTGAATGAGCATACCATAATGCTTATTGGGTGCCAAATTTGAAATCAGTGCCACAAAATGTCCTAAAAACTTCCAAATTCCAAAAAGGTCATGTCAGGTCATCTGAGGTCAGTGACTTCGGTTGACCTGTGGAAGCGCATGACCCCAGTGGAACATATAATTATGTAAAATGGATCCCAAATTTGAAATCAGCGTCACAAAATGTCCTAGAAACGACCATAAGCCAAAAAAGGTTATCTGAGGTCATCAGAGGTCAATTAACTCGGTTGACCTCTGAAAAGTCAATCGAGGTCACAATGTCAGTGGAAACCACAACTGTCACCTGGAAACACCTGTTCATATGCTCCTGAACAACAAACACTCGAAAACTGCACAAGTTACAAGCATCGATACTGCTGGACGCCAGTTGCGCCTGACATGACCTAGATAAACAAGTTATAGGTCACGGGTCATGTATGTGGGTTAGAAGTTCAAAAGTTTCAGAGTATCTGTTAAATTGTTCAAAAATAGGGTACTGAAAGTTCCATCGCAATCGGTTGGAAACTACGCGAGTTATTCCCGAAAAGCCGAGGGAGGGGGGGGGGGGGGGGAGGTGGCATCCATCCCCCACCCGGGCGAGGGTTAACCCTCGCCCGTGCAGCGTCCGATCAGTGTGTGACCGTGCAGGGGGGGGGGGGGGGGGGGGGGGGGGGGGGGGGGGGGGTACAACCCTCCCTAGCGCTTCGCCCCTATTTGGGATAGAGCTTCGATTAAAAAACGAGCGTGTTGCTTGTCACGAGAGGAAGCCATTGATACCCGATTTTAAGGTCCTAGGTCTTTAGATGACCTCTCAGGTCATGTCAATGACCACAAATTCAACCAAATTGTAAATGCGTATACATTTAATTAAATCGAGCTTGAATCGTGAATGAGCATATAATTATGCTAAATGGGTGCCAAATTTGAAATCAGCTTCCCAAAATGTCCTAGAAACTGCCAAATTCCAAAAAGGTCATGTCAGATCATGTCAGGTCATTTGAGGTCAGTGACCTCGGTTGACCTGTTGGGCGCATGACCCCAGTGAAACATATAATTATGTAAAATGGATACCATATTTGAAATCAGCGTCACAAAATGTCCTAGAAACTGCAAGAAGCCAAAAAAGTAATATGAGGTCATCGGAGGTCAGTGACCTCGGATGACCTCTGAAAATGTCAATCGAGGTCACAATCTCAATGGAAACCACAATTGTCACCTGGAAACACCTGTGCATTTTTTTTTTGCTCCTGAACAACAAACACTATTGAACTGCACAAGTTACAAGGATCAATAATACGGAACGCCAGTTGCGCCTGACAGGACCTTGACAAATAGGTCAAAGGTCACGGGTCATGTAACCTACAACATAATTTTTTATTCAGAATATGTGTAAAATTGTTCACAAGTAGGGTACTCAAAGTTTCATCGCAATCGGTTGATATTTACGTGAGTTATTAAAAAAAAACGAGGGGGTGGCATCAACCCCCTGCACTGGCGAGGGCTAAGGTCGCCAGTTATTACAATATTATCAGTGGACGAAAGGAACACACGTTGCACTTGAGTTTCAAGAAAATCGAGGTAGGCTGATATGGCGGCTACGGTATGTCGAGGAGGCCTATACACGCAACCTAATTTAAAACGACGACCGTGCGGGTTACTGACTTGTAGCCAAAACGTTTCTATTTTGCCGTTGTTTTTGGCACCTACACCTGATTTTAAGTGGTTTTACTTTCAAATTATCTTTGATCAATGCAGCTATTCCTCCGTAGTCACTACCGTCTGGACGGTCGGCACGGTGCAGAGAAAACCCCGGGAACGTGACGAAGCGTGAGCAAGTTTCAGGGCGAAGCCATGTTTCTGTGATCACAGCAATATCGCAATTTAATAAATATTCATTATGACGGAGGTCTAAAATCTTAGGTTTTAGGCTTAAAATGTTCAACGCTATAACGTTCTATGGATAAGACCCCGCGTCCAATCGTATCGGAGCCATGGGTTTGGCGTGTCGCTCCCGTTGTGTTATGCACCTGTGCAACCGGATGCTGGCTTGCAGCGCTGACCAGAGGTGCTGTGGCGGCCTCCCATCGCGAGATGTGTCGGTCTTGTCGTTCGGTTGCGGCGAGCGCCGGCCCCGGCCGCTCGCTGGTAGCCGCGTCGGGTGGGTGGGCGGCCGCCGCTGGTTGGCGTTCTATACGACGGTACGAGGAGGCACCAGCGCCGTGAGCAGTCATGTTCGCCGCTCCCTCTTGCTTTGACCCGGCGGACTCGCCACCCTCCCCGGCAGCCCCGCCGCGCCGCCGCTGGGGGCGTACCCCCGCGACCGTTTGGACGTCCGACATTGTTTCTTAGGCCGGTTCGCACCAGGAGCAGAACGCAAGAGCGGAACGTGAGCGGAGCGGAACGTGAAAAGATAAAAACCGCTAGAACCGTCCGACGGGCCACCATCAACGTACAATCTGGCAACAGCGTAAGGAACGCTCATCTTTTCGAGTGTGGGTTCGATTCCCCGTGCCCGCCGATTTTCGACTTAAACCGTTTGTAATACTTCTATGTAGCGGAATATGCTTTTTAAATCAACGTTTTCAAAAGTACCATGACGGGATAAATCAAACTCCACCGAGCCGAGCAGTTCACACGCGGCAGTCGGGTCCAATCAAGCAACAATATGCTAATAGAGGCTAACGCCCGGTCGCTCTGTGGCCCCGCCCTTGACTCCGGACCCACCACTCGCAACTGACCGGTCACGGGTTGCATATGGCCGGTTCTAGGGTCAGTCAGGGCGGAGTTTAGCTCTGACGTCAGAGCATAGCTCCTCCCTTTCGCGATAGCATCTGCTCACTGACTGAATTCTCTGCGCGAGTTTTAACATTACGAGTGAATGGAAAGTGTCCTATATTTTTGTTTGACATTAATCAACCTCAGTAATACAAATTGGCGCAGGATCTTAAACGTCCATTGCGAAAAATGCGTTGATGCCAGTTTGTGCCTTCAAAAGTTATCGACGAAAATTAGGGTCCCAAGCAGTCTGCCGTTCACAGTAGTTTCATGGCGCCCATACACCCCTGTCCATTCACGGAAATTCTGAAACTATGGCAAAAATGATAGTGCAAGCCATTAGTCACTTTTTGTAGATGATGGAATCAACAACACATGTTCACCCTATTAAACCTGCCAATGACATTAAGCAACACAACTCTCTGTACACTGATTTTCCATACCCAAAACGAAATGTTTCAGGTTAAACAACCCTTGAATGGGTCGTAGCTATTTTTTATACAAATTATAGGCAGCTGCATACCAAAACCAAACGTTAAACATATATAAGCCAATTGAACATCACTGGGACAGTGAACAGATTAAATGACAAGGCCACAATTCACCACAAACAAATCATATTCACCACCCAGCTTTCCACCAACTCAAACGGTGACATTATACCTGCACTTCCATGAAATACGTTCACGCTCCGCTCAGGTTCCGTTCAAAAAGATAAACTGAATCCATCTTTCCGAGGCCAGCCGTTCCCACCCAGCGTAACGGGTCTCCGTCGCGCCGACAAGTCCTGGTTCACACCGCGAGCGTGACAAACGCGAGCGGAGACCGTCCGGCGGTTCAACTCGCAGTGCTTTTTCCCTATTCCGGCTGCGCTCCGTTCACGTTCCGTTCACGTTCCGCTCGTCCCCGCTCCGGGTGGGAACCGGCCTCAAACCGTTGACACCGTGGCTACCGTCTCCGGGTGCGGAGCAGGCCCCCGGTCGGGGTGGGTCACCATGGCAACCGGGAGGAGTGTTGGCAGGGGCAAGATAACTATAACTAACGGCAGGGGTGTCACTTTGTTGGAGGAAGTAGCACCTTCCTCCGCGCCGCAAAGTTCATGCGCGTCGGTGAGAAGATATTGATTTAGAATATTGCAAATTTCTTGAGAAAGCGAGATGTCCAGCGTCTGTAAATATCACGGTTTCACTGTCTATCTAAAATTGATCTTGTGATCGCCGATGGAAAGCTTCTGATTAAGAAAAATGTTAAACGTAGACCTTCATGGGAACGGCTTCACAGCTGAAACTGCAATCTTTTCAACAAGATTTATTAGTAAAAGATACGACTCACTGTTTTGTTGACTTAAAAGGAAGATGAAGTTGGAGTTGGAGAACACTTGGAGAACACTTTTTACTATCGCAGACGTCTTGTATCACCACAAAACTGGAAACAATGCGGAGCGGCGGCCGGGGGTCGCCGGTGTAGCGCTCCGCGGCCGGCCGTCAACTGTTTTTTTTTTGTGTGGAAATTTGCCGATTTTTTTTTTTTTTGGGGGGGGGGGGGGTTAAAAACCCCAAATGTCGAAAATCCGAGATAGCCATTTTGAAGGTAATGTAATTTCCTTTCTTTTGACGTTTTGTTTTATTAACAATTTGCTTCAAAACTCTATTTTCTACGATTTTGTAAACATTTATCGTTTTTTTCGCAGTATTGTGGGAGATAATGACGTTTCAATGTCATGTCATGCCATTTTTGGTGGAAAAACGATAAATGTTTGCAAAATCGTAGAAAATAGTTTGAAGCAAATTGCAAATACAAAACTTCAAAAGAAAAGAAATTACATTCTCTTCAAAATGGCTATCTCGGATTTTCGATATTTGGGATTTTTGACCCCCAAAAATGGAGAGAGAAAAATCGGAAAAGTTCCACAATTTTGTGTTGTTGTGAATTCGAAAAGTGAATTTCTTAAGCTCGAATACAAAAATAATGTCACCGGCCCAAATACGCGGAGAAAAACAATGGGGTACTTTTTGCCACAAAAAGATGCCCCCCCCACGGAGAGAGGCTGGATCCGCCAGTGGGAGGACATGATGTGGGAGACAGCCAAGGCACAGGACAGGACGTGATCGAGGAGACGAGTTCCGACCCGTCATGCTCTGGTGACCATAGCGCTGTTCGAATTCGGGGCACCGGAGCAGATCCTGACCTGGGGTGTGGCATAGGAGCGGGATCTCGACATCAGGCGTGGCTTGAGATACCCATCCCTCGGACGTCACTTCAGATCTCGCCGCTTAATTAGGATGTGCGGCGCTGATGTAGGTTGACGCTCACCGATGCGCGGCGCGATTGCCTAGATTCATTGTCTCCTCGCACGCAAACTAGGACACGTGCGAGACAAGTATGTTCGCGGCCAAGCATGAAACTCTTGAATAGGTTTCTTTAATTAATTCATTAAAATAGAATGATTGTAAAAGCATCACTGAACTAACATCACCGAAAGCATAGCGTTGGCGTTAGCACGTGGGGTTTTCAGATATCGTGACGGTTTGCTTGCGTTCTTTTTTTGGCGAGGGACGGCCAACCATTAATCATGTCCCCCTGCACCCAGTACCGCAGCGTGGGCCTGCCCCCTGCACCCGGTACCGCAGTGTGGACCTTCCCCCTTACTTGGTACCGCAGTGTGGGCCTGCCCCCTTACTTGGTACCGCAGTGTGGGCCTTCCCCCTTACTTGGTACCGCAGTGTGGGCCTTCCCCCTTACTTGGTACCGCAGTGTGGGCCTTCCCCCTTACTTGGTACCGCAGTGTGGGCCTTCCCCCTTACTTGATACCGCAGTGTGGGCCTTCCCCCTTACTTGGTACCGCAGTGTGGGCCTTCCCCCTTACTTGGTACCGCAGTGTGGGCCTTCCCCCTTACTTGGTACCGCAGTGTGGGCCTTCCCCCTTACTTGATACCGCAGTGTGGGCCTTCCCCCTTACTTGATACCGCAGTGTGGGCCTTCCCCCTTACTTGGTACTGTAGTGTCAAACCGCTGCCCCGCGTTGATGTGCTCGCCTAAATTGAGCGAGACTAATGTGCGCGGTTTTCGAAGTGATTATTTCCTGGCATGCACTGATTATGTTAGTGGTGCACACTTATTATGATTATGCACTGGTTTTGACGTAGAAATAGAAATGAAACTTAACTGAACTTCCATCAACGTAATGCACCCCATGGTTTACTCTCTCATTTCACACCTGAATCGGGAACACGTATCGTTTCTTTATCCCATTCATATTTGACTTTCCTATCCCATAGCAATGTCTGCGATGGTTTGAGTAGAGGCAACTCTCAAAAGCACGGTTCACGCAGCGGCATGTGCACTGTGCAGTGTTCATCTAACACCTGGCAGAGGACCTGGGGCGTCAGGGCCAGGGTAGCAAAGTGCGCGGCCGAGGCGCGGTTTTACGGCCGGCGTGGTACACCGTTAGGCCGGGGTTAGGCCGAGCCGAGGCTCTGCGGCTCTGGGGTCACGCGCATCACATCAGCCGGTGATAAATTGCACTGCTGGCATGGGACGGGAACGTGCACAGTAAGGATTAAGGTGAATCACATGCCAGAAGCATACCTAAGAGTTAGAGCTTTATCTATGTTGGATATTTTGCAGGTCGTGAATTACATATGACTGATAACAGTCCCATTCGACGCCGACTCTGAATCCCTCAACGATCAGTAGGGGAGACTGGCGCTAAAGGCATCACCGGTTGAATGCATCACAGCTTATAACTAAACAACTACTCATGGGACGGATGCCGGTGGGTCTACAAGAAACATGCATGCGCAAATCCTTTGCAAGGGCGAAACGAGCGCTGTTAGAAACTGGCTGATCTGGAGACGCCGAAAGAGTGATTTGTAAGAAAGTAAATATTTGCCAATAAATACAAAATCTAGTGGACTCTTTGCAACTTCAGGTGTGGTGAAACGGACTTAATCTTATCGTAGCACATAATTTTGGCGTTAAACGATAGGAGATCTTGTCTGAACTGATTAACCCTATTCCCTGCGCATGAATGATGTTAACCTGCGGGGGGGGGGCAGATTCTGACCAGGGGGGGGGGGGGGGGGGGGGGGGGCAGATTCTGCCCCTCCCCCAGTGATCTCGATAACCGCTCTGTCGATTTCGATGGGGCAAACACCATTCGATTCGTCATTTTTTTTGTTAACCTCATTTTTTGTTTGTTCAAAAATGGGGGACCAGGGGGCAAAAATGCGAAAATTGTTGGTGTTTTTGAAAGGTCATTGCGGTCATGTGCTTCAACCAATTGTCATGCAACAAACGTGTTTGAGCTATAAATGTACTGGTCTGCAATATATCGAAAGACAAGTACCAAAATCAAAAATCATAGGCGTATTCAGGTGATGTAAATTGGGGTGGATTTTCTGATAACAAATATGTGCTGTTTGTCATTGTTTGGGACGATATGAACGTCACATGTGGGCATTATTTGCTGTAATTTGTTACATGTAATATATTGCGCATAGGCGGATCCAGATAAACAACGTGGGGGGCACTATGTGCGTAACATTTTTTTATCATCTTGCTAATTAGGAGGTGGACCTAATTTGAGGGAGGGTATCGCCTCCCATTTTTGCTACCTGAGTGCGCCTCTGCCAAAAATCTGTACAATCCCATGATTTATGTTGTATATTGTAGTGAAAATGTTTCTGACACATTTATTGCACCGCAAACGGCGAAGGAAGTATGCGCCAAACAACATCATTCGTAACACCGTCCCAAAAAATCTTTCGGCGCCTTTGCTAAGACGATTTTCTTAAAATTTTGACACAATACGTATACATCAATGTTGGGAAAAGTCAGAAAATTGCAAGACGTTTCAAGACAAGACGCCCAGCAGTTTAGGAGCAGCAAACTAAAAACCACCGGGGGGAGGGGGAGGGGGTGGCAGAATCTGCCCCCCCCCCAGGGAATAGGGTTAAACTGCACCATTTTATGCGCCCAAAACAAATCAAAGTGAGCATGGGGCAATTTGAATCATTTGTGAAGGGGCAGGAATTGCATCGTTAGTTTAATATGACATAAATAACGAACATTAATTAATAGCGTGGAATATCTAGTAAAACAGTTAATATGGTGTATATAATATACTGGGAAATATAATTGAAATATAATACAGTGACCAATAAAAACGTTTTTCATTTCAATATGAGTTCGTTTTTGCCATTCATTATCTACGTTCCAGGGGTAGATGCAACCTGCCCCGGTAGCCGGGTTAACCGTCACCGTGCCGGGGGGGGGGGGGGGGGGGGCGTTTAGACGCCCCTTAAGGTTTTTCGAAGATAGCGGAAAAACGGCGGCACTCATAGCTGTTTGAGCATCAATTACCCACATTGTGTGAAATTCTTTACCTCGGGTCATCTCAGGTCAGGTCACCAGGCTAGATCACGTGACCCCACTTCCAAAAAAGTTTGCGGTTATACCACAGCCACAGTTTTTGGCCGATCGGTTTCAAAGTTACATGATTTCATAAGGTCATAAGTACCTACAATTCGTTTATCTCAGATTTGTAATATCGGTGACCTAAGGTCGGGTTAATTTCGTGACCTCCCATTATAAGTCAATGGGGAAATATTCCAATGCTTCCTATTCCGAGGATACACATGCCATCAGTCCAATTCCTTCTGGATCATGTAATCATAGGCCATTCTTGATTATCCAGGTGCAATTAGCTCAGCGTTCAGCCCACTGTCATGAATGCATGCTGATTGTTACAGTCATACCTGCTCAGTTGTGGAATATTTCACAGTTCGGCTGTTGATTCCTATTCTGCTCCTAATACATGTCGCGGTAGGGGAGACAGGGGCTAAATGCATCAATGTTCACATTTACCTTCCTAGCCGTCTACTCGTGGAAGATATTTCATCAAACCCTGGAGACTGCAGCAGCGCACGCAGCAGTAACCCCACGACAGAGACTGCAGTAGCGCACACAAGTATAACCCTACGACAGAGACTGCAGTAGCGCACACAAGTATAACCCTACGACAGAGACTGCAGTAGCGCACACAAGTATAACCCTACGACAGAGACTGCAGTAGCGCACACAAGTATAACCCTACGACAGAGACTGCAGTAGCGCACACAAGTGTAACCCTACGACAGAGACTGCAGTAGCGCACACAAGTATAACCCTACGACAGAGACTGCAGTAGCGCCCACAAGTATAACCCTACGACAGAGACTGCAGTAGCGCCCACAAGTATAACCCTACGACAGAGACTGCAGTAGCGCACACAAGTATAACCCTACAACAGAGACTGCAGTAGCGCACACAAGTATAACCCTACGACAGAGACTGCAGTAGCGCCCACAAGTATAACCCTACGACAGAGACTGCAGTAGCGCCCACAAGTATAACCCTACAACAGAGACTGCAGTAGCGCACACAAGTATAACCCTACGACAGAGACTGCAGTAGCGCCCACAAGTATAACCCTACGACAGAGACTGCAGTAGCGCACACAAGTATAACCCTACAACAGAGACTGCAGTAGCGCACACAAGTATAACCCTACGACAGAGACTGCAGTAGCGCCCACAAGTATAACCCTACGACAGAGACTGCAGTAGCGCCCACAAGTATAACCCTACAACAGAGACTGCAGTAGCGCACACAAGTATAACCCTACGACAGAGACTGCAGTAGCGCACACAACACTAACACCACAGCACGGAAACTGCAGCAGTGCACACAACAGTAGCACCACGGACTGGAAACTGCAGTAGTGTACACAACAGTAGGTAACCAAGCGTTGGGGACTGCAGTAGTGCACACAACACTAACACCACAGCACGGCGACTGCAGTAGCTCACAGAATATTAACACCACGGGGTTGGAGACTGTCATGGCTCACACAATAGTAACAGTTAACACCAAACCTTGGAGACTGCAGTAGCGTAGATAGACAACACCAAGGAAAATGCAATGTCAGCGGAAACCGTAATAGTGCATAGCCTATCAGTACAAGGATTGCAATACGTCACAGTGACATGCTATGGATGTTACAATTTACAGCCTAGAAACCAACATCCAATCAACGGATGATGGTTCAGCGGAATCCACTCATACTCGTGACACCTGGCATACCCGTCATACCCATGATACCTGTCATACCCGTGACACTCGTGAAACCTGTCATACCCGTCATACCCGTGATACCTGTCATACCCGTGATACCCGTGATACCTGTCATACCCGTCATACCCGTGATACCTGTCATACCTGTCATACCCGTCATACCCGTCATACCCGTCATACCCGTGATACCTGTCATACCCGTCATACCCGTCATACCTGTCATACCCGTCATACCCGTCATACCCGTGATACCCGTGATACCTGTCATACCCGTGATACCCGTCATACCTGTCATACCCGTCATACCCGTCACACCCGTGATACCCGTGATACGTGATAGTATCTCAACCTGTCCGGTTCACTTGGCGGTCTGAACCGCTGCGGTCCGGTCCCGCAGCTGAGATGTAAGTTGGCGAGATAAACTACTTATATTCTGCACTCTAGAACATACGTATTTGATATATAATGAGGCATATTTTACGTGGCACTTTAATAAGACTAGGTACCTTCTTTTTACCGAGTGCATAATCTAGGCATATTCTATAAGTACGGAATATACCACGCTTATGCACAAAACTTGTATCTCAGTTTAACCCTATTCCCTGCGGGCGGCCAGAATTACGTTAACCTGCGAGGTGGGGGCGGATTCTGCCCTTCCCCGTCCTCTCAGATATCTCGTGAACCGCTCGGTCGATTTCGATGAGAAAAAAACACCATTCGATTCGTCATGACAAGATTTTTGGACCCCAATTTTTTTCTTCATCAAAAATAGGAGACAAAAAATAAGAATATTTGGGGTGTTTTTTTAAAGGTCATTGCGACCATGTGGTTTGACCGATTTTAATGCCCGATACGTTTTTGAGCTTCAAATGTACTGGTATTCAATATATAAAAAGACAAGTACCCCCAAAAATAGGTGTTTTCAGGGGATGTAAAATGGGGGGATTTTCTGATAACAAATATGTGCTGTTCGTGATTGTTTGGGACGACATGAACGTCACATGTGGTCTTTATTTGCTGTAATTTGTTGAATGTAATATATTGCGCATATGTGGATCTAGGTAAATAACGTTGAGGTAGTGGGGACCATGCGCGTAACGCTTTTTATCATCTTACTAATTTGAAGTTGGACCTAATTTGAGGGAGGGTATCACCTCCCACTTGTTTCTGACGCATTTATTGCACCGCAAACTACGAAGGAAGTATGCGGCGCACAACCGCATTCGTAACACCCTCCCCAAAACAGGAGACTGACACCGCCTCTGCTGGGCTGAGTTGTTTTTTTCTCAAAATTTTGACACAACACGCGCCATTCAATTTTGGGAAAAGCCAAAAAATTCAAGACGCTAGGCCTAACGGTTTAGAAGCGGCACGTGAAAAAACCACCAGGGGGGGGGGGGGGGAGGGGCAGAATCTGCCCCCCGCAGGGAATAGGGTTAAGCATGGGGCGCCAGTAAGCTTACATCGTTGGCTGGAACCCAGGTGTTGAGGCCATGACGGGAATAAGTCGAGTATGTGGGTTTTGCGGGCTTTGCCATTGGGCTTAAAAGTGAAAGCAGTGTGTACAAAGGCGGATCCAGGGTGGGGGGGGGGGGCAACGGGGTCCTGTCCCCCTCCCCCAAGACTGTTCAAGGGGGGGGGGGGCAAACTATGCCCCAAGACATGTAATACATGCTATATCTACGTTTTTAGAACAGTACTGGGTGAATTTGGCAATATTTTGGCCACATTTTTGCCCCATTTTTCCGCTATTCTCGAACAAAATATCAAGGGGGGGGGGGGTCAAAATGGCCCCCACCAGGGCGAGGGTTAATTCATAAGTTTAATCACTATCACGTTTACAGGTGTCCCTATTTCATTCTTTCTATCCAGCACCATTTCGGTCAAGCAAGTCTATAATAGAACATTCGGCCCAAATCCATCCTTTTTCCTGTAAGTTCTTGCCGTCATTCCGGTTACAATAGCGGAGGCGGGGAGGATGTTCAGTAAGGTGGAGAAGACTCTATCCTCTCTTCGAGCCAGGGGCGCAACCACCTATACGGACAGTACGGAATGTCCGTACCGTTTTTGACGGGCACCGAAGTCGCTCCCCCCGGACCATTTTGTTTTGCAATTAGCACCGCCAACAGGACAGGCACCAGTGATGTACAGAGAATCACAGGGCATGACCTGGTCCTTTGGACCCGAGGCGCCCATGCAAAGCTGGCGCCCCTCCGATTAGTGACGGCGCCCTCCGGCCCGTGACGGCGCCCCTCCGGCCAGTGACGGTGCCCCTCCGATTAGTGATGGCGCCCTCCGGCCCGTGACGGCGCCCCTCCGGCCAGTGACGGTGCCCCTCCGGTTAGTGACGGCGCCCCTCCGGCTAGTAACGGCACCCCCTCCGATCAGTGACGGCGCCCCTCCGGCCAGTGAAGGCGCCTCTCCGGCCAGTGACGGCACCCCCTCCGGTCAGTGACGGCGCCTCTCCGGCCAGTGACGGCGTCCCTCCGGCCAGTGATGGCGCCCCTCCGGCTAGTGACGAGGGGGGGGGGGGGGTCTCTCCTTCCGCACGGTGCGGAAGGAGAGGCCCCTCCCCTGCAAAGTTTTCGCCAATATTGATGGCGCCCCTGTCCATTGGGTGGCGCCCCTCAGGCTTCATGGCAATGACCTGGTCTTTTGTGAATTTCTGCGCACGCCACTGACAGGCACTCCTGGGAATCGGACAATTAGCACTGCTAGAAGTAAATGGCGACTTAGGAACAAGATAGGTGCCACTAGAGGCAAATGCCGCCCCCCCCCCCCATGGAGCAGAACAGGCGCCCTACCAGACAATAAGCAAATGCCGCACACTCGGGGTAAAACAGGCGCCCTATAAATTGTACAAATGCCAATTGTCCATAAGCAGCTAATCCTGCCCCCCCCCCCCATTGGGAAGCCGCCCCACTAAGTCGGACAATGGGCTTCCTTAGAAGCAAATGCGGCCCCCATGGAGGAGAAAAGGCGCTCTACCGGACAATAAGCAAATGTCGCCCCCATGGTCTCACACTGGTGGATCCAGGGGGGCAAATCCCCCCACCCACATGAATCTGGAGGGGGCATTCAATACAAGCATACCACCCCCCGCGCGTTCCCAATTTATCGTAACATCTTAAAAATTGTCTTTGCAGCAGTCAAAGTCCACAGTAAAAAAACGGAAAATTTCGCGTCGCAAATCGAATGCTTTGGAATCGAGTAGTCAAACAAGTTCAACTTCAAGCTAATCAAGGCCATACATATAAGGTAGAACCGTCCCTGCTGCGCAGTATCTGCCATGACGTCACGGATGGCATACTTATATAACAAGCTAAATATATGAAAAACTACCTCGAAGTGACATACATGTAAAGTACATCACCAATAATATATGATTTGCAGTATCAAGTCTCATATTAATGACAAGGAAACTCACAGGGATCCAAGAAGTAATGTACCGATGACGTCACAGGGGCATTTATTGAACAGCTTATAGGCATTGGGATGACAACGGCCTGCAAGCTAATCACACAGTATGATGGTAACGCCACCCTTGCTTGTGGTGGCGTTAGCATCATAATCTTGAGATATCACTTGGTAAACCTCAAACGACCAAAACAATATCTCATATTTCGCAAGGGGCCGGATAATTTCGTGAGGTATTTCCCAAGGGTCAAGGCAGACGGGGGCCGCTGTTAAAATTCTGGCCGGCGGTTCGCTATGTTAAAGCAATGGAAGTGGCCCACGCCACGATCGCTTCCCAGAACGTTAGACATTTCAGGACACGTATTTTTGGCGATAATGATTTCTGTCCGATACAAATATATCGGCCGAAGGCTGGGGGTTGGTGGTATTTGGGGTTCAGAACTAGCAATAATAAAGAAAGAAACTTGGCAGCTAATTTGAAAAGTATGTGTAGTTGTGCATTACTCTTTACATAATTGATGACCACAGAGCAAAACAGATTGTTAAATTGGGACACTTTCGGCCCCGGAGCAAGTTCTTGTAGGGAATATTTTGGCGCCCACTATATATAGTAAGTTCGCACTTTTTAGCACCCCTGAAGTGTTAAAATGCGCCGACAGTAAAAGTATATTGAAAAAAGGTGTATTGATGCGCCGACAGTACCCAGAAGTGCACCCCGAATCTAAGGACGGCACCACCAATCCGAGGATGCCTTCAAACCCATAGAGAGCGCCCCCAAACCCATTGAGGCCTTCCCCAATTCCGGAGAGGGCGCCACGATGCCCGAAAAGCATCCCGAACTTCGGAACTTCGGAAGAGTGCCCTCGAAGTGCGCCCTCAAACGCGATGAGGTGCACCCCGAAAAAGTGCGCCCCCCAACCCATGGAGGGAGCCCCCAAACCCAGGGAGGGTGCCCCCAAATCATAGCACTGTCAAAATGGTGTTGGTATGTTATAATATTGAGCTATTTTGGCGGTACACTGCAATTTTTTCACGACAACCTTGCCGCCCCTCATGCCCATGGTCAGGCGCCGAAAAATGCGCATCTCTGGCCTGTTGCCCCCCCCCCCCCCCCCAATGAAAATCCTGGATCCGCCCCTGATAGAGAAACTCATACCTACAGAAGTGTCATTCAGGGAAACTAGGTAGGAGGGGGGGGGGGGGGGGGTCGGGGACGCTAGTACTAGGGCATCAGGAAGTAAGCATTGGTAGAAGTTCATGTCAGAATAGGACAGTAGATCATAATTCCCTCAGAATTAGTAGAGTCAGCTCGAAGTATAAGATCACATGTGTGTTGCTGAATGCCCAAGTATTAGGTCTAAATTTGATGAGTTTGAGTGTGATGTTGCCCTTGAAAAGCCTGATATCATTTGTGTAACCGAGACATGGGTTAGTGAGGGGTATAATAGGGATAGGCTACAGGATTTCGAGTTACAAGGGTATAACATGTTCTCATACTGCAGAGAATCACGGCAGGGGGCGGAGTGTTTGTATATGTAAATAGCTTGTACTGCACTACTAGAGTTGATGATTCTAGTAAAGTAAAAGAAGTAGAATCAATCTGGCTTGACATTAAAATTGGTACAGGAAACAGAGGAAGGTTGAGGATAGGTGCATTTTACAGACCAGGGAATCTTCCAAGGAACTCCCAAGCTGAAACAGACCAAGATATTTGTGAGGAAATACGTAGGAACTTTCAGGCTCAGTGTCTTATTATGGGAGATTTTAACTTAAGAGGATACGAAGGTATAGCAGAGGAAACAAATGAGTGTAGGTTGTATAGGCAAATCTTTGAAGAGGAGCTTTTCATGCATCAGTTTGTAACAGAGCCAACCAGACATTGCTCCATTCTAGACCTTGTATTCTCAGACAACAGTGATCTAGTTAGTGACATAAGTATTTGTGCAGGTCTAGGAACCAGTGATCACAATATGGTTAAATTCAATATCTCATCAGAAATGAGGCCCAAAGATAACCTTATTATGGTTCCAAACTTCAGCCGGGCTGATTTTGATGGTATTAGAAATGACCTCGCACAGATAAAATGGAACGTTGAGTTGGCAGGTTTAGATGCATGTGAGGCCTGGAATGTTTTCAAAGCTAGATTAAGCCAAATTCAAAATCGGCATATACCCCTCAGGCACAAACGTAACATAACCAAGGGCAAACCAGTTTGGCTTACCCAAGAAGAAAGGAGTGCTATACAAGCTAAAAGAAGTGCATTTGGCATTTTGAAGGGATCTTCACTAGATATAAATCAGAAGGCCTACCAGAATGCAAGAAATTCAGTTAAGAAAAAGGTCAGAGCAGCTAAAAGGGCAAAGGAACTTGATTTAGCTAGACATTGTAATGCAGATAGTAAGAAGTTCTTCAGTTTTTATAAGTTAAGTACAGTTTCCAAAAATATAGGTCCATTTAAGGTAGATGATGTGTTAGTTAGCAAGGACAGTGAAATGGTTGAAGTGCTTAATGATCAGTTTCAATCTGTCTTTACTATCGAGGACCAGAGTAGTATTGCAGCACTTCAGCCTGAGCTAGAGACAGAGGAGACTATAGGAGAGCTAGGTGGCATAAGTAGTGAACTTGTTCTAGAATATCTAAAGAAAGTAAGGCCTAACAAGGCAGAAGGACCTGATGAAATCCATGCTAGACTTTTAAGAGAATCTGAAAGGGAGTTGTCTGTTCCATTAGCCATAATATTTTCTAAATCACTCGCAGATAGTAAAATTCCACTTGATTGGAAAAGAGCAAATGTTGTTCCTATTCATAAAAAGGGAGATAGAAGTAAAGAGGAAAACTATAGACCAGTTAGTCTGACCTCATTAGTCTGCAAGGTGCTTGAATCAATCATCAAAGATAAGATTGTTGAATTCTTGGAGCAAAATGAACTCATCAAGGATACACAGCATGGCTTTAGGAAGGGCCGTTCTTGTTTAACTAATCTTCTGGAGTTTTTGGATGTTGCAACAGATAGCTTTGATCAGGGTAAACAGCTAGATGTAGCTTTTCTTGATTTCAGTAAAGCATTTGACAAAGTCCCCCATACAAGACTGGGGTTGCAACTTAAAATTCATGGGATCAGGGGCAAGATTCTGGATTGGATAGAAACGTGGTTTTCAGGACGCCAGCAAAGGGTTATATTGAATGGGTGCCAATCACAATGGAAGGAGGTTCTCAGTGGGGTTCCACAGGGCTCAGTCCTGGGCCCATTGCTTTTTATAATATTTGTGAATGCAATTGAGAACAGTATAGACAGCAAAGTCTTGAAATTTGCAGACGATCTAAAAGTTGTCAGGATTATTAGAGGAAAACATGATCAGGATGTTTTTCAATCAGATCTGGACAAGCTAGTTGAGTAGTCAGAAGCATGGCAGATGAAATTCAATTTGAGTAAATGTAAGATTATGCACGCTGGACGGGCTAGCAGTAAACATAGGTATGAAATGGGTGGGCAGAAAATGGAGCAGATTGAAAAGGAAAGAGATTTAGGTGTTGTGGTAAACAATAGACTATCAGCGTCAGACCAGGTTGTAGAAGCTAGGAAAAAGGCACTTAGAATGCTAGGGGCCATTAACAGAAATGTTTCCTACAAGAGTGAAAAGGTAATAACAAAACTGTATTGTGCATACGTTAGACCACATTTGGAGTATTGTGTACAAGCCTGGTCTCCAACATATGAGAAAGATTGCTGGTTGTTAGAAAGAGTTCAAAAAAGGGCAACAAAAATGGTTAATTGTCTTGGTAGTTTACCTTATGAAGATAGATTAAAGAAATTGGGTATGTTTTCACTTAGATATAGAAGGCTAAGAGGAGATCTAATTGAAGTCTTCAAATTTGTAAATAGTCAGCATTCTGGATATTTAAAGGGTATGTTTGAGTTCAATAGGGAAATCGAGGTAGAGGTCATCAGCATAAACTCATTATGAAACAAAGTAGGACTAGGCTACGACAGTCATTTTTCAGTAGAAGGGTTGTAGGACATTGGAATATGCTACCAGGGGATGTCGCTGATGCAGTGACACTTGCTTCCTTCAAAATTAGATTAGATAAATACTTTACAGAGAAGGGATTAGTTCATAAATACTCGTGGGATTAGCCTTCTTTTATGCAGGTAGAGTAAGGTGATTTGAAGGGGCGAGACTGGTGGAGGGGGGGGGGGGGGTGGGGGTGGGTGTGGGTGGGGTGGGGTGCAACCTCGGATGGGCCCAAGAGGCTCTTTGTTGCACTTTTCTTTTATGTCTTTTATGTCTTTATACATGCATACCGAAGCTTCGCTCCAGTTTAAAAAAGGAGCATTTACCTGTCGTTTTGTTTTGGTTCCGGGCGACCTATCTCTGCTTTGTGAATGGTCCATTGTTTTCTCAGGAAATGCGTAACACTTGTTCTGCTATCCACAGGTGCGGAGCCCGGCGGGTCGACACCTCACACCGATCTCGGCCGCCAGCCACCCTCGCTGCTCAGAGCTCCCAGTCTCATCTACCGGGCGTTCATCAACCACCTCGCGGCAAGAAAGAGAAGCTTGAGTGCTGCTGATCCGCCTGTAGGGGAGGGACGGACCGGCCCGGTGGAGGTCAAACCGGTATCGTTAAGCCAAGGACTGTGGATATTCGGCGGCTCCGTAGCATTCAGCGTGGCCAAAGTGCTTGGTCTGTCTCTGCTTTACTATGTGGCCCCGGAGTTGGTGGAGACCTGGGGACCGACTTTCGGCTAACGGACCGCGTCACGGACCACCGTCCTCGCGTAGGTGGCGCCACAGTGGTGCTGCGTCACGGACCACCGTCCTCGCGTAGGTGGCGCCACAGTGGTGCCGCGTCACGGACCACCGTCCTCGCGTAGGTGGCGCCACAGTGGTGCCGCGTCACGGACCACCGTCCTCGCGTAGGTGGCGCCACAGTGGTGCCGCGTCACGGACCACCGTCCTCGCGTAGGTGGCGCCACAGTGGTGCCGCGTCACGGACCACCGTCCTCGCGTAGGTGGCGCCACAGTGGTGCCGCGTCACGGACCACCGTCCTCGCGTAGGTGGCGCCACAGTGGTGCCGCGTCACGGACCACCGTACTTGCGTAGGTGACGCCACAGTGGTGCCGCGTCACGGACCACCGTCCTCGCGTAGGTGGCGCCACAGTGGTGCCGCGTCACGGACCACCGTCCTCGCGTAGGTGGCGCCACAGTGGTGCCGCGTCACGGACCACCGTCCTCGCGTAGGTGGCGCCACAGTGGTGCCGCGTCACGGACCACCGTCCTCGCGTAGGTGGCGCCACAGTGGTGCCGCGTCACGGACCACCGTCCTCGCGTAGGTGGCGCCACAGTGGTGCCGCGTCACGGACCACCGTCCTCGCGTAGGTTTGCAGTGCCATTTTGTGCGACGGCTCGGGCTGAGCCCGCTCACTGAGTGCTGAGCAGTGTGTAAGGTGTCCAGCGGAGTCCACTCGACGGACCTCCATGGTCGCCAATATGGCATGTGTGCTTCAATCAACGAAGTATATTATATGGGCTTTATAATCGAATCGAGAACACAAGCTCGTATGCACCTCCATGCGTCATGTTTGAAGTGATTTGTCAGCAGTGACAAATGCTTGTCTCCTCTTTACTACATCGCGGTAAGAAAGCCTGCCAGACGTTAACCATAGGCCGTTTTTCTCAGCACCACAACTAGTTAGTCGATAATATTTATTTCGAATCAAGCTACTGGATCAGAAGGTTTCTGCTGCATAATTATTTCGATATGATGTCATTATGAAATCCTGCTCACAAGACACTCAGTTGGGTAACGGCAAATAGTTTTTGCTTTCCGGCAACGTATTTTTAGAAAGAAGGCAAATACTAATAGACATCTGTGCACTCAGATGATTGTTAACATGCCGCGCAAATATTGTGACCAAAAATGATGCGCAAATGTTGTGAATAAGATATGTGCAAATGTTATGAATGAGATATGTGCAAATGTTATGAATAAAATATACGTAAATAAACACGCCATGATACTTATCGATCCATTCATATCCAGCTGGGCTCTATTGGCCATCTGGGCTCTACTGGCAATAGGAAGCGTAGTCCGTGATTCAGTTAATAAGGGCCCATATTCAATCGCAAACAGCAGGAGAAAGTAGAAGAAAACTTAAAAGCATAGCATTACTTCCTGCAACTAAATGACCGACATATAGGTGATAGTTTCTCATTTTATCTACGAATACACATCCTTTAAGCGGATTTTTATAAAGCAGCGCCTTGCCGACGCTTCTGACAAATGGATACCTTCTGATCTTATGATACCTTCTGATCCTCTGATACCTTCCGATCTTATGATACCTTCTGATCTTCCGATACCTTCTGATCTTCTGATATCTTCTGATCCTCTGATACCTTCTGATCTTATGATACCTTCTGATCTTCTGATACCTTCTGATCTTCTGATACCTTCTTATCTTATGATACCTTCTGATCTTATGATACCTTCTGATCTTATAATACCTTCTGATCTTATGATACCTTCTGATCTTATGATACCTTCTGATCTTCTGATACCTTCTGATCTTATGATACCTTCTGATCTTCTGATACCTTCTGATCTTCTGATACATTCTGATCTTCTAATACCTTCTGATCTTCTAATACCTTCTGATCTTATGATATCTTCTGATTCTCTGATACCTTCTGATCTTCTGATACCTTCTGATTTTCTTATACCTTCTGATCCTCTGATACCTTCTGATCTTATGATACCTTCTAATCTTCTGATACCTTCTGATCTTCTGATACCTTCTATTCTTCTGATACCTTCTGATCTTCTGATACCTTCTGATCTTATGATATATTCTGATCCTCTGATACCTTCTGATCTTCTGATATCTTCTGATCCTCTGATACCTTCTGATCTTCTGATACCTTCTGATCTTCTGATACCTTCTGATCTTCTGATACCTTCTGATCTTCTGATACCTTATGATTCTCTGATACCTTCTGATCTTATGATACATTCTGATCTTCTGATACCTTCTGATCTTCTGATACCTTCTGATCTTATGATATCTTCTGATCCTCTGATACCTTCTGATCTTCTGATATCTTCTGATCCTCTGATACCTTCTGATCTTCTGATACCTTCTGATCTTATGATATCCTCTGATCTTCTGATACCTTCTGATCTTATGATACCTTCTGATCTTCTGATACCTTCTGATCTTCTGATACCTTCTGATCTTATGATATCTTCTGATCCTCTGATACCTTCTGATCTTCTGATACCTGCTGATCTTATGATACCTTCTGATCTTCTGATATCTTCTGATCCTCTGATACATTCTGATCTTCTGATACCTTCTGATCTTCTGATACCTTCTGATCTTCTGATAACTTCTGATCTTGTGAAACCTTCTGATCTTTTGATACCTTCTGATCTTCTGATACCTTCTGATCCTCTGATACCTTCTGATCTTATGATACCTTCTGATCTTATGATACCTTCTGATCTTCTGATACCTTCTTATCTTCTGATGCCTTCTGATCTTCTGATACCTTCTGATCTTCTGATACCTTCTGATCTTCTGATACCTTCTGATCTTATGATACCTTCTGATCTTCTGATACCTTCTGATCCTCTGATACTTTCTGATCTTCTGATACCTTCTGATCTTCTGATATCTTCTGATCTTATGATACCTTCTGATCTTCTGATGCCTTCTGATGTTATGATACCTTCTGATCTTCTGATATCTTCTGATCCTCTGATACCTTCTGATCTTCTGATACCTTCTGATCTTCTGATACCTTCTGATCTTCTGATACCTTCTGATCCTCTGATACCTTCTGATCTTCTGATACCTTCTGATCTTCTGATACCTTCTGATCTTCTGATACCTTCTGATCTTCTGATACCTTCTGCTCTTATGATATCTTCTGATCCTCTGATACCTTCTGATCTTCTGATATCTTCTGATCCTCTGATACCTTCTGATCTTCTGATACCTTCTGATCTTCTGATGCCTTCTGATCTTCTGATACCTTCTGATCTTCTGATACCTTCTGATATTCTGATACCTTCTGAATCTCTGATACCTTCTGATCTTATGATACCTTCTGATATTCTGATACCTTCTGATCTTCTGATACTTTCTGATCTTATGATATCTTCTGATCTTCTGATACCTTCTGATCTTCTGATAACTTATGATTATCTGATACCTTCTGATCTTATGATACCTTCTGATCTTCTGATACCTTCTGATCTTCTGATACCTTCTGATCTTATGATATCTTCTGATCCTCTGATACCTTCTGATCTTCTGATATCTTCTGATCTTCTGATACCTTCTGATCTTCTGATACCTTCTGATCTTATGATATCTTCTGATCTTCTAATACCTTCTGATCTTATGATACCTTCTGATCTTCTGATACCTTCTGATCTTCTGATATCTTCTGATCTTCTGATATCTTCTGATCTTATGATACCTTCTGATCTTCTGATGCCTTCTGATCTTATGATACCTTCTGATCTTCTGATATCTTCTGATCCTCTGATACCTTCCGATCTTCTGATACCTTCTGATCTTCTGATACCTTCTGATCTTCTGATACCTTCTGATCTTCTGATACTTTCTGATCTTCTGATACCTTCTGATCCTCTGATACCTTCTGATCTTATGACACCTTCTGATCTTATGATACCTTCTGATCTTCTGATACCTTCTGATCTTCTGATACCTTCTGATCTTCTGATACCTTCTGATCTTCTGATACCTTCTTATCTTATGATATCTTCTGATCCTCTGATACCTTCTGATCTTCTGATACCTTCTGATCTTCTGATACCTTCTGATCCTCTGACACCTTCTGATCTTATGATACCTTCTGATCTTCTGATACCTTCTGATATTCTGATACCTTCTGATCTTCTGATACCTTCTGATCTTCTGATACCTTCTGATCTTATGATATCTTCTGATCCTCTGATACCTTCTGATCTTCTGATATTTTCTGATCCTCTGATACCTTCTGATCTTCTGATACCTTCTGATCTTCTGATACCTTCTGATCTTCTAATACCTTCTGATCTTCTGATACCTTCTGATATTCTGATACCTTCTGATTCTCTGATACCTTCTGATCTTATGATACCTTCTGATATTCTGATACCTTCTGATCTTCTGATACCTTCTGATCTTATGATATCTTCTGATCCTCTGATACCTTCTGATCTTCTGATATCTTCTGATCCTCTGATACCTTCTGATCTTCTGATACCTTCTGATCTTCTGATACCTTCTGATCTTATGATATCTTCTGATCTTCTGATACCTTCTGGTCTTAGGATACCTTCTGATCTTATGATACCTTCTGATCTTCTGATACCTTCTGATCTTCTGATACCTTCTGATCTTATGATATCTTCTGATCCTCTGATACCTTCTGATCTTCTGATACCTTCTGATCTTCTGATACCTTCTGATCTTATGATACCTTCTGATCTTCTGATATCTTCTGATCTTCTGATACCTTCTGATCTTATGATATCTTCTGATCCTCTGATACCTTCTGATCTTCTGATATCTTCTGATCCTCTGATACCTTCTGATCTTATGATACCTTCTGATCTTCTGATACCTTCTGATCTTCTGATGCCTTCTGATCTTCTGATACCTTCTGATCTTCTGATACCTTCTGATCTACTGATACCTTCTGATATTCTGATACCTTCTGATCTTCTGATACCTTCTGATCTTCTGATACCTTCTGATCTTATGCTACCTTCTGATCTTTTGCTACCTTCTGATCTTATGATACCTTCTGATCTTATGATTCCTTCTGATCTTATGATACCTTCTGATCTTCTGATATCTTCTGATCCTCTGCATGCACTAGACTATAAGGGAAATCCCACTACGACATAACACTTACCAGTATGTAGTGCCGCTCTGCTTTTCAGGCATGCATCATTCGGTTACTTGTAAGTGTCGCTTCTGTCCAGCCTTTATCATATGCGTTTAGCGGTATCCTACCAGTAAAACGCCTTTATGGGCGATGATCGAGCTGGCGATGATAAGCTCAGTACCTGAGACATAATTAGAGGTTTGCACGTTTGCACCTGCATAGTAACCTAAGTTCCACTATGTGCAAAAATATGAACAGTCGTTCATTAGGATGCATGCAAAATGTCATGCTGATTGGTCCAGTAGTTTCCAAGATCCGAAATACAGTGACGCACATGTGACGTGTATATTGGGGTACGACGTGTATATTGGGTACGACGTGTATATTGGGGTACGACGTGTATATTGGGGTACGACGTGTATATTGGGGTACGACGTGTATATTGGGGTACGACGTGTATATTGGGGTACGACGTGTATATTGGGGTACGACGTGTATATTGGAGTACGACGTGTATATTGGGGTACGACGTGTATATTGGGGTACGCCCCGACACGACGTGTATATTGGGGTACGACGTGTATATTGGGGTACGACGTGTATATTGGGGTACGTCCCGACACGACGTGTATATTGAGGTACGCCCCGACACGTGTAATTGGGGTACACCCCAACACGATGTGTATATCGGGGTACGCCCCGACACGACGTGTATATTGGGGTACGCCCCGACACGTGTATATTGGGGTACGCCCCGATACGACGTGTATATTGGGGTACGACGTGTATATTGGGGTACGCCCCTACAGGTGTATATTGGGGTACGACGTGTATATTGGGGTACGCCCAGACACGTGTAACACAGGGAATAGTCACGCCCCGTAGTCTGCATGCACAATTTCAGTTCAATAGGCCCAGTAGTTTCGAAGATATAACATAGGGTTCCGCACATGCGCACGTGCCATGAAACTTACGATTCATCATGTGGAATATTGCTAGCATGTCATTCGGAAGCAGCACGCCAAATTTCACCTTATTCGGCCCAATAGTTTCTGAGATACATCATGGGGTTGCAACCGGACATCCTTATTCCTTGCACGTGCTCACGTGCGCTAAGGTCTAGAACTCAAATGAACTATACAACATATGGGGTATCACTGGCACTCAATGTACGCCAACTTTGGTGCCGTTTGATGAATCCATATTCTCACCAGACACGATTTGCATGTAATTATTTATTTTATTTATTTGACATTGTCGCCGACGGGGTGAACCATTTATGGGCGAAGTCACACAGATAAAACCACACGCATTCACATACTTAAAAGATCACATGATATCCCATCACCAATAACCATCAATACCTAAATACAAATAATCACCTAAAAGATCCCCTATAATAAAAAAGCGATGGTTACAAACTGTTGAATGGCACAAATGTATTTGAGATATAAAAGTAACATAATAAATATGGAGTATGGGATGAAATAGAAAAGATAGAAACTGAAGACAAAAGTAAATATAAATACGGACATAAAATTAAATAGAAATAAAAAGTAACAATAGTTAAACACAGCCATACCTATCACATTTCGACACCGGTGACAAATCAACACGTACATAGCGCTCATATAGTCTACCTACTTACAATGAAGCGACATATGACCTTGCTTTGCCACGGCATGATGAGAGAGTGTCTGAGAACAGGCCCACCGTGGAACATTTCTCTATTAGCATATTAGCCAGTCTGGGCAGTCTCACAAAAATACCCTCTCACAAGTCACAGCCATTACAAATCCTGTGTTTTGACATGCCCCACTTTTGCACGTTGCACGCGTTGTCATACCACCTCTATCAAAACGCACCGTACCAAAAACAAAATTGATTCGATAGACCTATCCAACGGTAAACAAACGAACATGATTGATTGAATGGTTGGGGACTGCGGAGTAATAACCTTCTGAAAAGCGTTACGGTCGGGTCGGGTGGGGTCGGGTCGGTTCAAGTTAAAGATCTGTCTACTCTGCACGGCGAGAAGCCTCGCTGGTGCTTCGCGCCAGCTCGGTATTTTTTTTTTATAATTTAATAATTAATTATTACATTGTTCTTAATAAGGTATATCAATATAATAAGGTATAATAAGGTAATAATAAGGTATAATAAGGTATTAATAAGGTATAATACCTTCTTCACCATTTTACAGCGAAGTATTAACTTCAACTTCAAAAGTAAAAACGCAAATATATAGCTTAGGTTCATTCCATTACAATTTACAACCGATAAATGCTAGCCCCTGCGATGGAAACGCAAAAGCGGCTGTATTAGTGAGTGTCATCTGCTTTACGTTTTGCACCTTTTGCCGCTGCAGCTGCCGGTTAGTGTTCGGCGACAGCATTTGTTGTCTATCCCGAACAAAAATCACTAGGGATGCATTGCAATGTCCAAACTGCGAGCTGTTGCGTTTAACACGAAGCCAAGCTTTGTTAATGTCATTTTCTCTCAAATCAGGGATGCTTCCAGAGGGGATTCGGGGCCATGGTTCACAAAATGACTGAAATCGGCCGAGCAGCTGCTAAATTTCCTGATTTTAAAGATAATACATGCTTTTTTTAAGGGCAAGTTTTCTCTCGAATAAGTTATAAATGCACAAGCAAGCGGAATCAAATGAGTTCTTGAAAACGTAATAAGGCCTCGGGCTTTTTGGGATTTGGCCCCCCAAACCAACTTGTTTGCCGTTCTGGATCCGCCTGTGCCTCAAGTCACGTTATCGTCTGTATCTCAGAGGTTGTTCGAGTTTTGATTACATGTTTACTTTTATTATATTGTGTAATTCCTGTAATGTATTTTTCGTTGCCTAACTTTTTAGAAAGCGTTTGCTTATCTAAGGGTTCATAAAGCCAAACAGTTTTTCATGAGCATGACGATGGTGATGTATTTGTCATTTTCCTAACTGGTAATTCCCCGGTATTTTTAGCAACGTATTCCCGGCGTTAGATCTGTCTCCCAAATTTAGTCGTGACTTGTCGGATGACGGATCCAATACAAATATAATTATACAACATAAATATATATATGGTTATACATATAGTATATATCTTTGTTGGATCGAAGCTCTATATTTGTATATATTTGTATAGATCGCATGGGATCGAAGATCCACTTTGTAATTTTATTCCGGATCATGTGTGACCCGCGATCTGTGACTTAGTTTCATCGAGGAATCCAATGAGATTCCATATCCGCTGTTATATTTCGATATAAAATACGCGTAGTGCATCGGTATCGTTATTGCCAGTTTGTAATCATCTAAACTGATGACTACAAAAGTTGACACAAAGGACTGTTGTCAGATTATGGTATACATCTCTAGTTCGATGCAAAAATCCCCTACCAGAGTCGCATTCTTCCTTCTCATATTCCCTCGAGTTAACCATCCGAGAAGTAAGCGAAGACAGCCAGCCAGCCAGCCAGAAGACAGCCATTGTTGTCCAAGGAGAGGAAACTTTTTGTTGGCGTTTTTGTGTGTGGTATGAAATATGTCCCTTGCCCTCAGCAGGTAACAGCAGAACAAGGGCTAGAAAATCGTCACCTGCACGAAAAACACAAGTATGTTGTGATGAACAATACGATAGAGGTAGCTATGATATAGATAAGGTGATATGCTCTGCCCTCAAGTCGGGGCATTCAGTCTTCACCGACGAAGCTACTAATATGTTTTACATCTAAGTATCAATTATGACATCATCTTATTGCAGGGACTCATCTAAGGAAATTTGACTGGGGGGGGGGGGGCAGGCTGAAGATGACTTATTTAAATTTCACTCTATTGTCCACGAAGCGTCACACATACTCTGGTTTTTCCACAGTCCATTGATATCGTTCCAACGGGCAGTAGACAGTAATACTCATAAATAAATAGTGTTGACTGTACAGCACATCATACATGCCAAATGCTATTTACTCATTACCTAATATCAATGAATAATGAATATAGGTACAAGTTCTATACTTAAATTTGCATTTTTGTCCTAATTATTTTTAAAAGCTTTCATTCAACAGTAGATGATTTTACTAAAACCAAATAATTTTTAGCAAGTACCTACCAACACAGGATTATCCATCTTCCTACATTCTGACTCTTCATTAATCACCAAATATCCATGTTTCGAAATTATATAATTAATATAATAAGTTTCGAAATTAATATATTTGATTGTATTGTACTGATACACCTCACTACAGGAGATACATCACAGACATGTAGCCAACCTCAAAACGCTGAAGGGTTGTGAATCCCTCAAAAGATAGAACATCAAAGAGTATCTTATAAAAATCCAATACAGAATCTGTAACACAAACTTGAACTTAGTCTTCAAACATGCAACACCACTTCCAAAAAAAAAACTAGAGAACAACAGATTCCAGAAAGGAAGAGTGCCATGTTTTCTCACCTTACAACAGCAACTTCCCTCCACCTGATCAGCATGGTATCAATCTTGACTGGGGTTGTAACCAGCCCAAAACAGAACCCTGCCTCAGGGTCGTGCCAAGCTGTGTTAGCGATGAGAGGAGTCAAGCCAATACTCCTTTATCGTCACACAACTGAGAACCACGCAAGCACACAAGCTCTGTCTCAATAATGGGACTTGACGTTTTTGTTTAAGTTTAAAACGAGATACAGAAAGCCGGCTCGCTCAACTCCACGAGAGACCCTCGGAGATCAGCAAATGCAGGGGGTTGTCATCCCTGCAGCCGCCATAAGCTCAGTTTGTTTTTTGCCTTGCAAAAAAGAACCACGAATGTCAATTGTCTGAAAACGGTAGCATACATGGTTCTTCCTAGTGCGTGACGTCATCTTTTTTTTTGGCGTACCGACATTTGTGGCGCGGCTTATCTATGGCCTTCTAACGTTAGGCGAAGGAGTAAGCTATGAGCTCCTTCGCTGTCAAAATAGGAGTGACTTGTAGCAAAATGTTATTTATTAGATAGCTTGAATCGGTCTTTCTTTCAGGGCATGTTGTCTGCAATTCGGCTCGGTAGAATTATCTATATAGTCTTTCAAAAATTGCGAGATATTATTGATTTGTATAGGGGTAAGGGATACTCCGTCCAGATGTCGTCACCACCCCTGAGGTATTAAAACGGATTCGGATTCGGTCAAATCGCCGGATGACTCTACCTTCTTATAGGGTCTTCTACCATGCGCCATAAACGACGCAATTGCGCTGGATGCACGGTATAACTGGAATGTGAATGTTCATGCTGAACGAACCGGATTTTCTACTATTTATAGTAGAACTCTCAAAGTCCCAGAACAATGAGATTCACTGTCCTGACAGTCGATCTCAGACTCACTCCATTGAAAATACACAAGCACCCCGACCCCCATCCCCGGGGGATCAATTGTCGAACTAGATAACTGGTATATATTTTTTTTCGTCGGCAATATGGGTGAAACTAAATTAATGATAATCAAGAGCTGCAACGCAAACTGATAATTACAAAAATGTAAATGTACATACATGCTGACGTGATGAATATGATGATTACGTGAATATTACACGTCCGAAGTGGTTTTGACGATCAGTATTTCTAAGGACATGATCGCTTAGTAAATTTCCCCAAAAATGACTACCATAGGTATAATGATTTTTACTAGCATTTTGACCACCGAGTGGGAAGGAGCATTTTGTTCCCGACCTTATCCATAAAGACAGAACACTTTACCACCCCTGATTACAATAGAGGACACATTAAAATTGAGGAAAGGAAAATGTCCTACCTGTAACCTAGATTTCGCATCATATTCATTTTCATCTATGACAATTGAGCTTCATTATGTGTGGTTCATAATAATTTTGTGATATTTCAAATAAAACCCACAGCATTATTAAATATAAAAGGCATTTGGATATATTTTAGCTATAATAATATTTTTGGACATCTAGGTACTCATTTATTGAAGTGAAAGCACGTGTGGTCAATACTACACCAACTTCAAAGTTGTATGTATGTATGTATGTATTGACATTTAAAACACTCCCCAACATAAAATGGCTATTCCGAGTGTCGAGTCGATAACGTTAAAAGGTGAGACATGTTAAAAAGGCATTCGTAAGCAGCATTCATACTGCAAAATATAAAAAGCATACATCCATACACACAACACGCACACACACACGTACGCACGCACATATTCATCCAGTCCCAGATTACACAGTGCATGCCTAAAAGACGCGAGAGTCGAGTTCCGGAGTTCCAGAGGTAAATAGTTGTAAAGTTGCGCGATAAGAGTTGGCTGAATATGAGAGAATATGAGAGGCTTGTGGTTCGCCAGTAACTCATATTTTGTGAAGCAAACTAATAGAGTGCTGTTGGTAGAGCTGACGGGCAGTAGGCCAGCCCAGTTCCTCACGCAGTCCGATATATGATCAAATTTGCGACGGCCGGAGACAACGCGCATCGCAAAGTTCAGGATTTTTTGGAGGCGTTGTGTGTTTTTCTCCGACCCGTTGCCATAGACGACAAGGCAGTATCGAACGTGCGAGATGACCAAGGCATTGACCAAGGTGGGCAGAAGGTCAGATGGGATCTGATGACGCACGTGGGACAGGCCGATGAGGATACCGTTGCATTTTTTGACAAGGGCAGAAACGTGAGAATCCCAGGTGAGGCACTTGTCGAACACTACGCCAAGGTTCCTCACGGTGGGGTCCTCCCGCACTGCATCCTCGCGGTACCGAACAGCAATGGGAGCCATGCCACGACAATTTTGACGGGAACCACGACTATTAGTTCCGTTTTACTTGTGTTTACTTTCAGACCGTGGGAGTGGAACCAGACGTCCAAGGAGTCTAATGTTTGTTCCATTGTAGCAATGAGCTGCGGGAGGGAGTCTTTTTTGCCAGATATCAAAATTTGGGTATCATCAGCGTACTGCACCACGTGCACGTCAGGGGCAAAGAGAGACAGGTCGTTAGCAAATATCTGGAAGAGGAGTGGACCAAGAGAGGATCCTTGGAATACACCGATGGGATTGGGCTGGAGTCTG
The DNA here is from genome assembly GCA_036785665.1 of Chirona hameri. Classification (NCBI taxonomy): domain Eukaryota; kingdom Metazoa; phylum Arthropoda; class Thecostraca; order Balanomorpha; family Balanidae; genus Chirona; species Chirona hameri. The sequence continues at coordinate 2,718 of JAXIVJ010006658.1, read as the reverse complement.
GAAAGGTGCCGGTTGCCACGCCCGTCAGCAGTACAAACAGATTGGGTATGACCACGGAGGTAAGAAGAAAACCAGGTAGGATCGATAGAATAGGCTTGAAGTTAGGAAAGAAGATTTGTGTGGTCAATCACATCAAAGCATTTGTAAAGATCAAGGAGGCAGAGGAGAGTAAGTTCCTGGCGGTCAGTGGCGGCAAGGATATGATCGGATACGGTAAGGAGCGCGGTTTCTGTGGAGAGACGGGAGCGGAAACCGTGCTGGGATGAGGAGAAAAGGCTGTTGTCAGCCATGTACGAGTACAGCTGTCGCTGGACCACCTTCTCGACAAGCTTCGGAAAGGCGGAACGATGGAAATAGGTCTGAAGTTTGAGGCATCTGATGGGCTTCCGGATTTCTGGATAGAATGTACTTTGGAATGTTTCCAGGTATCGGGAAATTCACAGAATGTGAGACAGGTGTTGAGAATGTGTAGGATGACATGGCCAATAGTTTCGAAACAAATCTTAATTACTTTAATGCAAATGCCGTCTGCCCCACAAACTCCTGAATTTTGCATAGCAAAGAGGACAGGACAGAGAGAATCAATAGTCATGGGTTTCAAAGAGAAAGCACAGGCACCAACCCTGGGTAGACAGGACGGAAGTTCAAAGGGGCACCCCCTGGCTCGAACCTCACCTGCGACTCGGGGGCCCACCCCCACGAAGTACTCGATTAACTCGTCGGGGTGGCCTCAGGCACAACTCTCTGTGTCGACCTCTTGCCCTCAATGATGTATCTGATGTTCCTAAACATGGTGGCAGGACTCTGCTCTCTAACCCTACTGGCAATGTCCTGTCTCATGTCCTGTCGGATAGTCCTGTCGGTCTCATGTCCTGTCGGATAGTCCTGACACCTTGGGCAAGAAGTCCACGTCGCTGTGCCATCAGCCGCAAGGTGGCGTCCGAGGCAGGGGGGGGGGGGGGGCGAAGGGTTGTGAATTTTAATGCGCTGCAGAGCACAGCTCAAGTTTGTGTGGCTGTGCCACACTATTGATATTGATTACTATTGATTGATATTGATACTATATATACTATATATCATATAGTATATATACTATATATACTATATGATACTGATACACTATTGATTGATATAACATCATTTATTTTTGTAGTGTGACTATATTTGAGCTTCTTATCAGGAGCTTCTTATTTGAATTTGCAAAATATAGAGGCCTAAATCCGAGGAGATACCATTTCTCTTTTTTTAAGGGGGGGGGGGGGGGCGAGGGGGCTTTGGCCGAGGGGGCCCCCTGGGGATTGATTAATTGTTGATTTATTTAACAAAAGCAAGAAACAAAGAATGATGTGAGGGAAAGGTGCAAAAGCACTTTCAGCGCTTATGACTAGGCACCATTTCCCGACTCACGAACATACATGTACACACTCACACACAACCCCCGCAAACGCGACGACCGCCCCCTCCCCGCCGACCTTATTATAGCAGCACTACCTCAGGCCGATGCACCAAGGCTGCGTCGCGGTTTACCTTTCAAAGCGTTTGGTATGCTTAATATATCTTTGTACAGCTGTAGCCACAGCCAGACCAGCAGCGTTATTCAGAGTATGACCGTGCAAAATTATAGCTAATTTGTGATTGTTTTTAACTGACTGTGATCTGCATTTAAGTTTTGTAATGTTATTTATAACTCAACTCTGGGAAAGTTGTAATGAGGACAGAAAAGGTAAAATGCTGAACTGTTTCAGCAGCTTGTCCACACTGCAATTTGGACTGTTAGTTTGTGACGAATGTATCTGAAATAAATGAGCATTTAGGCTGGACATGCCAAGCCTGAGCCTGGTATGGAGTATATTATTAATTTTATATCTATAAGTGAAGTATATTGGGGGTTTGGTCAAATCATACATCTGAGCAACTGCTTGTTTGAAGGAACGGGTACTTGGCATGGATCTGACTTCTTCTGGAAGTCTGTTCCATTGTCGGATAGTGCGAGGGAAGAAGGAATTCTTAAAGGAAGTCAGGCGGTTTGATGGTAGTGTTATGTTGTTAGCGTTCCTTATCTGACGGGTTGTAACTTCATGTCGTGTGGATGGAATTGCATCTTGAAGATAGCGAGGTGCATGTTGTTTGACTTTATATAATATATTTAAGCTATGTGTTTCTCTTCTGATTTGCAATGTTGTTAAGCCTAGTTCTTCTAGCATAGCTTTTGTTGAGGTCCTACGGAAAGCTCCAGTTATTAGTCTGGCTGCCCTGTTCTGTATTTTTTCTAAGTAATTGTAAATCGTAAATAGTAAATCGTAATTGATGAGCGCGGCTGGCTTCATGCTGACAACATGTACAATTACCATCGCCTCGTGTTGATTAGTAAAATGTTAGCTACCTCTGAGCCGCCAGACCTGGCTGCTAGTTTGACCATCAGGCGGAGTGTGCACGGGAGAGACACCCGAAACAGTGATATGCTGGTGACCCCCACCATCAGATCAGAGTCTGGGAAGCGCCGCTTTTTGTACTCGGCGGTGTCCGACTATAATGAGTTGCCGCCAGCACTGCGTGGTCTGAGCCACGCCGGTTTCAAACCCGCCCTCAGAAACTATCTCCTGGAGCGACAACGTGAGCTCTAGCAGGCACTTCAGTGCAAAGTGTCCACTGTGATGCAGTGTGTGTGTGTGTGTGTGTGTGTGTGTGTGTGTGTGCGTGCGTGCGTGCGTGTGTGCG
>JAXIVJ010006657.1:0-65536 GCA_036785665.1 Chirona hameri | reverse complement strand
TGGCACTCTGGCTAACTCAAGTGATTTGGAGGTGGGATCACAAGACTTGACTTAGTGACGTGACCTGAGAAGACCCGAGGTAAACAAATTAACAGGATTTGGGCAATTGATAGGCAAGCAGTTGTACCAAAAAAAAACTAAAAAAAACTCAGGGGAAGGGATCTGCCCCCACTGGCAGATCCAGGGGCGGACATCAGGGGGAAATGCCCCCATACCCACAGGAATATGGGGGGGGGGGGCATGCAATACAAGTATGCTCCCCCCCCCCCCCCTTGCGCGTTCCCTACACTGAACGTGAAAAACAATGATCTTAGGAGAAAACTTCATGAAAACGGAAGTTTTTTTCTTCTCTCAAGGGATTGAATTTGAAGTTTTTATGTATCCCTTCCTTTCAATGATAGACAAAACAGCGCACCTGATGCAATTCAAGCAGCCCCGGTGCCACGCGCCCCTCTGGGGGGGGGGGGGGGATCTGCCTCCTCCCGGATTTTCTCAATAACTTTAAACTGTTATAGATATCAACGTGAAACTTTCACTACCTGCATCAATTTTACGTCTTCTTGTCAAAATGTAATGAAATTTATGTAGTATTTTGGGAGATAATAACGTTTTAATGACGTCATACCATGACATTGCTGGTGGAAAAACAATAAATGTTTGCAAAAATCGTAAAAATCGAGTTTCAAAGAAAATTGCAAATCAAAAACGTCAAAAGAAAGCAAATGACATTATCTTCCAAATGGCTATCTCGGATTTGTGATTTGTTTTGGTTTTTTACCCCAAAAAATATAATATTTTTATTTCGGAAAAATGTCCGCATTATTTTGTGAACTCGAAAAGTGAATTTCTTAAGCTCGAATACCAAAGGAAGGTGACCGGCCAAAATCCGCGGAGGAAAATATGGGGTCACCTTTTTTCCACAAAAAGATGCCACACAAAATGGGGGTACCTTTTTGCCCCCCCCCCCCCCCCCCCCCCCCCCCCCCCCCCTTTCCCCCCCCCCCCCCCCCCCCCCCCCCCCCCCAGTGGTTTTCCCTCAAAGGAAATAGTTCACCTTCAACATGGGTTTTGAACTGAAATAGCAGTTGTGTAGCCCGTGTTGAGAAATCCTTATCTGGAACTTTTCTTGGCTGAAAAGACTCTCCAGCCGAAGATATTTGACTTTTTGGCGAAGGAATACGGCGCATTTATGATGTACCGTACCGTCTGGAAGTGCCAGCACTGCCATGGAGCATGCGCAGACCAATAACGCACACCATAAAATCAATAATTTACAACCTTCTGTCCTGAATTGGCGCGATGTAGGACCATTTTTAAAAATAAAAAAAGAAACTGTATTAAAAAATATAATAAAATCGTGTTCTGAAAAAATGTCCGAAGGTGAACTATTTCCTTTAAAATAGGCCCTGGCAAAACCGCACTCATTCCGACCAGTCGGTATCGAATGGCGAGCAAAAAAAAAACACTCTGATCGGTCCAGTAGTTTCTATCTTTGTAGCATGGCCTTGCCAGCTAATCTGGACGATTGCTTAGACCCGCCCACAAAAAGGTGGACCTGAGGTGAAAAGGTTGCTGCTTGAAGTAAGTTGTTATTGAGAGATTTAAAGTTGTAAATGAGTCTTAAGGTGGCGAAAGTATTATTCCCCGTTTTTATTTATGATGGCCAAGGCCCTATAAGAAGGGAGTCATCCGTCGATTTTACCGAATCCGACTCAGGGGTGGTGGCGTCATCTGGACCGAGAATCCCTTGCCCCTATGCAAATCAATAATAACTCGCATTTTTTTTAGAGAGAAAAACAAAAAAACAAAACAAAAAACTATATAGATAATTTTACCGAACCGATTTACATGCAACATGCCTTGAAAGAAGGACCGATCCAAGTTTGTTTTTATATCTCGACTTATCTTATCTAACTTATCTAAAAGACATTTTGCTCCTCACTCCTATTTTGACAGCGAAGGGGCTCTTATCTTACTCCTTCGCTAATGTTAAAAGGCCATATATAAGCCGCGCCACAAATGTCGATGGGCCAAAATCTTCCGAATAGATGACGTCACGCGTCTAGGAAGAACCACGTATGTCATGGTTTTCGGGCAAATGACATACGTGGTTCTTTTTTTGCGCGGCATCCCTAGTCAATTGAGCCTATTGCGGCTGCAGGGATGACCTTATACGGCTGTTAAAGGGAATAGTTCACCTTTAACATGGGGTTTTGGACTGAGATAGCAGATTTGTAGAGCAGATCTAAAAATGGTTTGTGGTGAAAGAATTACCTCTCTACGTTAAGTAATTTCGACACAGGACTAGTGGGCCCGATTTCAATCCCGCTGTTCCGGGCCACGATCGGGGAATGAACGCTCGCCGCCGCGCCGCCGGAGGCAGGTACACTATCTGGCACGTAGTCTCTGGTCACGACGCCTCGTTAATATCCGCTCAGCCGCCCGGGCGGCGCGGCGGCCCCTTGTCAGAGACTGTACTTGGCGTCAGGCGGAGCGGGGCGGAGCCAGAACGCCAGCTGCTATCGTACGATTTCTCGTGAAATAGAAAGAGAAACTTACTTCTTTCTCCACATATATCCATCAGTTGTCCAAACCAAAGTCATATTCATAGTTTTGAGCTCAAGATGCACCTAATGGTTGAACTTCAAGACAACTTTCAAGGTGACCTATTCCCTTTAAAGGAAATAGTTCACCTTCAACATTAGTTTTAAACTGAGATAGCTGTTTTGTAGCCCATGTTGGGAAACCCCTATCTGCAAGTTTTCTTGACTGAAAAGACTCTCCAGCCGAAGATATTGGACTTTTTGGCGAAGGAATGCGGCGCATATATGATATACCGTACCGTCTGAGAGTGCCAGCACTGCCATGGAGCATGCGCAGACCAATAACGCACACCATAACATTAATCATTTACGACATTCTGTCCTGAATTGGCGCGGTGTAGGACCATTTTTGAAAAGAAAAAAAGAAACTGTATTCAAAAATATAATAAAATCGTGTTCTGAAAGAAAAAAAATCCGAAGGTGAACTATTTCCTTTAAAGGAAATAGTTCACCTTCGGAAATTTTTCAGAACACGATTTTATTATATTTTTTAATACAGTTTCTTTTTTTCTTTTCAAAAATGGTCCTACACCGCGCCAATTCAGGACAGAATGTCGTAAATTATTAATGTTATGGTGTGCGTTATTGGTCTGCGCATGCTCAGACCAGTGCTGGCACTCTCAGACGGTACGGTATATCATATATGCGCCGCATTCCTTCGCCAAAAAGTCAAATATCTTCGGCTGGAGAGACTTTTAAGCCAAGAAAAGTTGCAGATAAGGATTTCTCGACACGGGCTACAAAACTGCTATTTCAGTTCAAAACCCCATGTTGAAGGTGAACTATTTCCTTTAAAGGAAATAGTTCACCTTCGGACATTTTTCCAGAACACGATTTTATGATATTTTTTAATACAGTTTCTTTTTTTCTTTTAAAAAATGGTCCTACATCGCGCCAATTCAGGACAGAAAGTTGTAAATTATTGATTTTATGGTGTGCGTTATTGGTCTGCGCATGCTCCATGGCAGTGCTGGCACTTTCAGACGGTACGGTACAGCATATATGCGCCGTATTCCTTCCCCAAAAAGTCAAATATCTTCGGCTGGAGAGTCTTTTCAGCCAAGACAAGTTCCAGATCAGGATTTCTCAACACGGGCTACAAAACTGCTATTTCAGTTCAAAACCCATGTTGAAGGTGAACTATTTCCTTTAAAGGAAATAGTTCACCTTCGAATTTTTTTCAGAACACGATTTTATTATATTTTTTAATACAGTTTCTTTTTTTCTGTTTAAAAATGGTCCTACATCGCGCCAATTCAGGACAGAAGGTTGTACATTATTGATTTTGTGGTGTACGTTATTGGTCTGCGCATGCTCCATGGCAGTGCTGGCACTTTCAGACGGTACGGTACATCATATATGCGCCGTATTCCTTCGCCAAGAAGTTAAATATCTTCGGCTGGAGAGTCTTTTCAGCCAAGACAAGTTCCGGATAAGGATTTCTCAACACGGGCTACAAAACTGCTATTTCAGTTCAAAACCCATGTTGAAGGTGAACTATTTCCTTTAAAGGAAATAGTTCACCTTCAGCATGGGATTTTGAACTGAAATAGCAGTTTTGTAGCCCGTGTTGAGAAATCCTTATCTGCAACTTTTCTTGGCTGAAAAGACTCTCCAGCCGAAGATATTTGACTTTTTGGCGAAGGAATGCGGCGCATATATGATATACCGTACCGTCTGAGAGTGCCAGCACTGGTCTGAGCATGCGCAGACCAATAACGCACACCATAACATTAATAATTTACGACCTTCTGTCCTGAATTGGCGCGATGTAGGACCATTTTTGAAAAGAAAAAAAAAGAAACTGTATTAAAAAATATAATAAAATCGTGCTCTGAAAAATTTTCCGAAGGTGAACTATTTCCTTTAAAGGAAATAGTTCACCTTCGGAAAAATTTTCAGAACACGATTTTATTATATTTTTAATACAGTTTCTTTTTTTCTTTTCAAAAATGGTCCTACATCGCGCCAATTCAGGACAGAAGGTCGTAAATTATTAATGTTATGGTGTGCGTTATTGGTCTGTGCATGCTCAGACCAGTGCTGGCACTCTCAGACGGTACGGTATATCATATATGCGCCGCATTCCTTCGCCAAAAAGTCAAATATCTTCGGCTGGAGAGACTTTTCAGCCAATAAAAGTTGCAGATAAGGATTTCTCGACACGGGCTACACAACTGTTATTTCAGTTCAAAACCCCATGTTGAAGGTGAACTATTTCCTTTAATAACTTAACCCGGCAGTCACTGGGGTATATTCTGTAACACGACTCACTGGGGGGGTTAGCCCCCCCCCCCCTGGTATCTTCAGAACCAATTATCGCAGCGCGACGTGCAAGGCGGCATTCGAAAGCGCTCAATGAGATAAGCCTAACGCAAGCTTTCAAAAAAATCAAATTAAGTTAACATGTCGTCAGGTCACGATCAAGTCAAACGTCAAAATCGAGGTATTTGAGTTTATGGACAATGCTTGTTATCCATGGCCTTTGATTGCGCCTATAATCACCCACAGTACTGTCAAAGGTATGATACATATCCCACATGAGCTAAAGTGAGATTGTTGGAAAAGATCAAGGTCAAGGTCAGGTCACAAAAGGTCACTACACACAAAATATCTACGAAAGTCATGCAGCACATGTTTTATGGATGCTTGTACGCGTAGAATTCGATGATGGTAGTCATTTTACCACCTGACTTCATTTACGCGAAGCTAGTGTCAAGTTCAGGTCAAGTTCAGGTCACTGAAGGTCAAAATTTGAAATTGACAAATCGAAGACAAAAAACATGTTTCTATATCAGTTTTATCTTTAAAAAAACAGCGCTGGCATTTATTTGTCTGTATCCGGTCAGTAAAAGCCAAAAAACGCAATTTCAAAATATGACGTCATGATTTACCCATACTTTAATATACGTCATGATTTACCCATATGCCGTGACAGTCAAAAAATATATAATTTTGAAATTTGGTATGGTAGTTGCCCATATGTCGTTATCTGACATATATTCTGTTTTTTTTTCTCAATATCTTTGAGAAGAAAAAAATTGATTTTGTGAGCATTTTTTCAAAAAAAAAAATTGGATCAAAAACCATTTTTTGGGTCAAAAATTTCGAGGTAGCTGGTTTGTAGCCCTTGCAATTTTATACCTTTTAGCCTTTTTCGATTGCATTTTGCTTCAATTGCGGCATTTGTACGGCCTGGCAAAATTGAGTCGATTTTGGTGTCAAAATCGTGTTTAGTGACGTCACTAAATTCACTATATCTATTTTTTTTTTAATCTGACGATTTTTTTTTTTTAAATCTCAAAAGGAGTGAAAATGATGCCCGGGTAGGTACTGAAAGTTTGGCGTCGATATCTGCATTAGTTATTGAGATATTCCTAATATTCCTAAGGGAGGGGGGGCTAAAAAAGCCCCCCCCCCCAGTGACTCGCGGGATGACAACCCCCTGACCAGGGGGCTCACTCCGGCACCTTCAGCATTACAGGGAGGGTCCCATCCAATACCAGCTTCTGATTGGTCGTGACGTCAACGGTACATGACTGTTGCTAGCTGGCATGATCAGCGTGCAAAATCCCATTGGGATCCCCCCTCTAACTCAAAAACTAAAAAGACTAGCAATACACAGAAAACAGTATTCGAAATCTCTCTTCAAGGCCATTCGAAGTTACGTCGGGTATTATTTGACTCAGGTCAATATTAAGGTCACCAGAGGTCATCAAAGGTCACATTTTCCAAGTGAAGGACTTTGCTCTGGAAACCCCCAACTATGTCGGGAACTATGAAACCTAGTAAGAAACGGAAAAAAACAATCAAAAGCTCAGGAAAATTACAATCGACACAACTGTACTCAAATTTAAGCTCAGGTCAACATTTTAGGCCCCAGAGGTCACGAAAGGTCACGAGGGCATTTTTTTACAAAACGTTTTCTATAAATAACTTTGTATTGGTAAGACATATAGCAGTAATTTTAACACCATCGTATTTGTCTCGTAAAGGCACTTCAAAACAAAATATTAATAGTGACCTGGTTAGGCCAACTTCAAAATTTGACCTCAGGTCAAGGTCATTTAGTGACTCAGGTAGGTCATGTTGCATATGGGGTGACGCGACTCGACGCAACAAACACAGTGGTATCATTGGCACGTCTCTATCTTTATTCTATCAAGAGTTATTATCAAACAAATCCTGGTGACCTGAGATGACCTCAGCCGACCTTGCAGAGGTCACTGAGCAACAATTGCACATGGGTCATCAATAATTAGCTAAAATAACATGATTCTGAAAGAATGGGCCTGAGCGAATGCATATTCTCTGAAAAGGAATCATCTGTATATTTTCCCATTGACATGCAATGGGGAGGTCACGAAATTGATTGACCTGACCTTAGGTCACCAATACAAACAAAATCCGAGATAAACGAATTGTAGGTTATACTCATGACCGTATGAAACCCTGCAAGTGTCAAATGTATCGGACAAACACTGTGGCTTTGGCACTATCACAAACATTTTTGGAGGTAAGGTCACTTGACGTGACCTGACTTGAGACGTTCTGAAGTTAAAACTTTCACACAATGTGGGTAATTGATGCCCAAATAGCCTTGCCAAATTTGGCGACGCTGCGCTCCGCCGTTTTTTCGCTATTCTCGAAAAACCTCAGGGGTGGTCAAAATGACTCCGTTCGATTGCTGTTCCACCATGGCGTCCAAGCACCTTCACACAGTAACAGCAGAAGAGAGGGGGGAAGTTGCCCCCCCCTCCCCCACTCAAGAAGTTGGAGGGGGGCGGGGGAAAACATATAATTTTGTCCCCCCCAATCAATTTGTTAGAGACGCCTTCAAGAAGTTGACAGGTCCCCGAGGTGCCCCCAGCCAGCCTGAAAGGAAGGCCCTCATTCGGCCTGGCGAGGGCCCTCGGTAGCCCGGAGGGGCCCTCGGAAGGCTTCAACACGGACCTGTCCGACGTTTTTTTGCGACCATTTAGAGGCCCAGCAGAATATACTGACCTAAATCCGAGGAGATCTGGTGGGAGCGTCACTTTGACCACTCCTGATATTTTTCGAGAATAGCAAGAAAACAGCGGCACGCAGCGCTGCCAAATTTGTCACGGCCATGTGTGCATCAATTACCCACATTGTGTGAAACTTTTAACTTCAGATCGTCTTAAAGGAAATAGTTCACCTTCGGAAGTTTTTCAGAACACGATTTTATTATATTTTTTAATACAGTTTCTTTTTTTCTTTTTAAAAATGGTCCTACATCGCGCCAATTCAGGACAGAAAGTCGTAAATTATTAATGTTATGGTGTGCGTTATTGGTCTGCGCATGCTCAGACCAGTGCTGGCACTCTCAGACGGTACGGTATATCATATATGCGCCGCATTTTTCGCCAAAAAGTCAAATATCTTCGGCTGGAGAGTCTTTTCAGCCAAGAAAAGTTGCAGATAAGGATTTCTCAACACGGGCTACAAACTGCTATTTCAGTTCAAAGTCCCATGTTGAAGGTGAAATATTTCCTTTAAAGGAAATAGTTCACCTTCGGATTTTTTTTCAGAGCACGATTTTATTAGATTTTTAATACAGTTTCTGTTTTTCTTTTTAAAAATGGTCCTACATCGCGCCAATTCAGGACAGAAGATTGTAAATTATTGATTTTATGGTGTGCGTTATTGGTCTGCGCATGCTCCATGGCAGTGCTGGCACTTTCAGACGGTACGGTACATCATATATGCGCCGTATTCCTTCGCCAAAGAGTCAAATATCTTTGGCTGGAGAGTCTTTTCAGCCAAGAAAAGTTCCAGATAAGGATTTCTCAACACGGGCTACAAAACTGCTATTTCAGTTCAAAACCCATGTTGAAGGTGAACTATTTCCTTTAAGTCAGGTCACCAGGTCACGTCAAGTGACCTTACCTAAGAAATGTTTGTGGTCGTGCCAAAGCCAGTGTTTGTCTGATAAATTTGAAACTTGCAGGATTGCATAAGGTCATAAGTACCTACATTTCGTTTATCTCGGATGTTTTGTATCAGTGACCTAAGCCCTAAGGTCAGGTCAATTTCGTAACCTCCCGATTATAAGTCAATGGGGAAATATACAAATGCTTCTTTTTCAGAGAATATGCATTGGATCAGGCCAATTCTTTCAGAATAATGATATTTTAGCTCATTTTGGATGACCCAGATGCAATTGTTGCTCAGTGACCTCTGCAAGGTCGGATGAGATCATCTCAGGTCACCAGGACCTTTTGGCTAATAACTCTTAATAGCATAAAGATAGAGACGTGCCAATGATACCACTGTGTTTGTCGCGTCGAGTTGCGTCGCCACATATGCAACATGGCCTACATGGGTGACCTTGACCTGAGGTCAAATTTTGAAGTCGACCTAACCAAGTCACTAGAGAGTAATGTGATTACTAATATGATTTCCTTATTTTGCAGTGCTATCATCATTGTTCTTGTTCTCGTTCAAATAAACGATAGAGGATCAACTGCCTCTTTATCAACGGGACAATCAAATGGACGCACTCCTATCTATGATGATAGCCTACAGTGATACCAGGAGCCACAGCATGTCATTCACCAATCTGCCATGCTCGTATGCACCGGAGTGCACATACGTGACTGCAGCGGGGGCATCCGTGGACCAGGCCCTGAAGCTACTCGAGATGCATGAGAGAGCCCGCCATGCTCCTGCACCGACCCATGCCACTGGAGCCAGTGCAGCAGTTGAAAAGTTCCGGCGGCCTACCATCTCCATCGGAAGAACAAGTGAAGATTGGCTCTACTTCGAAACGCGATGGAGCGAATTCACCCATGCCACCAAACTGCCTGACACCGATCGGGTCCTCCAACTGCTGGAATGCTGCGACGACGAGCTTCGGCGAGACCTGACCCGCGCCGCGGGAGGCACGCTCACGACCCAGTCTGAGGCTCAAGTCCTCTCCGCCATTCGACGACTTGCAGTTAGGGAGGAAAACCCAATGGTGGCCAGATTCTCCCTTCACCAGATGCACCAAGAATCTGATGAACCCGTTCGGGGCTACGGCGCCCGTATAAAGGGACAGGCCAGCACCTGCAAGTTCAGCCTCAGCTGCCCTGCCTGCCAGGCCCCTGTGGACTATTCTGACGAGGTCCTTCGGGATGTGCTGGTGCAGGGGCTAGCTGATCAAGAGATCCAGCTCGATGTCCTTGGTGACCAGAACCAAGCGATGTCTCTCGAGGAAGTCTTCAGCCTGTTCGAATCCAAGGAGGCCGGCAAGCGGTCGGCGAGCAAACTGTTGCACGTTCAGGGTGCCCACGCCACACGCAGCAGCTCGTACAGACAGGCGTCCAAGCGTCCAAGCGACCCAGCACAGGCTAAACGCCCAAGCAGCCAAACGCCGACAAAGAACCCTCCAGCCAGGGGACCGGCCCCGTCCCAGCCACCCACCTCTGAAGAATACTGCTCCTACTGTGGCAGGAGGGGGCATGGCAAGAAGGCCCCGCCGTCAGTCAGGAAGAATGCGTGCCCAGCATTCGGGAGGACATGCTCACAGTGCACAAAACCGCACCACTTCAAGGCCGTCTGTCGGGCGCAAGAAGGTGTATCTGAGATGGAGGAAGGAGCCATATTCGAGGAGCTATGTTCCGCTTCCAACCTCGGGGACACCAGCAGCCACACCGACAGTCGCAGTACCGTGATGCTCGAACACCATCTTTACGACCACCTCCAAGACTGTTGGACGAGGAAGTCATCACTCCCACAACCTTACGTCGACCTCCACATCACTGCCGCGCGCGAAGACTACAAGGCGCTCGGCTTCCTGCCACCCAGCACTAGAGTACGAGGCTCAACCCTTCCGGTGATGGCAGACACAGGATGTCAGTCGTCCCTGGCTGGCGTACAGGCTGTGCGCCGTCTGGGGATCCGGCCGCAGGACCTCATCCCTGTTCGAATGCGAATGCACGCTGCCAATGAGAGACCTCTGCACATACTGGGCGCCGCTGTGCTGCGGTTCCACGGTCGGGACCCTGCTGGGAGGGAGTTGCAAACCAGGCAGCTTGTCTATGTGGCCAACAGCACCAGCAAGATCTACCTGAGTCGTGAGGGCTGTGTAGCACTCGGGCTCATCTCGCGGGACTTCCCAACTGTCGGCGAGGCCAGCGCAATCCAGCAACCAGAACCACAGAGCGGTCAAGTCCCCAGAGAAGACGACGACGCCACGTGCGAGCCGACGATCAGCGGGGGGCCGACAGACGGTGGCTACTCTGCTCACGACGCGAGTCACCATACTGCGTGTGACGGTGGCGACACCGCGTGCGACGCAGATCGCCATGCTACGGGCGAGCCGGCGCCGAGCCTGAGGCCGGCTGACGATGACGACGTCGAGTGCGACTGCCCGCGGCGTCAGCTCCCGCCGTCGCGCCCCGAGAAACTGCCGTTCCCACCCACTGAAGAGAACCGAAAGCGGCTACAACAGTGGCTGGTCGACTACTACGGCAGTAGCACATTCAACACATGTGAGCACCAATCACTGCCGATGATGGACGGCCCACCTCTGCGCATGATGATGGATGAGGACGCGACACCGACGGCGTGTCACAAGGCGATCCCAGTCCCCATCCATTGGCGAGACCAGGTGAAGGCGGCCCTAGACAGAGACGTCCGGCTCGGCGTCATCGAACCGGTGCCTGTCGGGAACCAGTAACTTGGTGTCATCGTATGGTGGTGACGGCTAAGAAGGATGGAACACCTAGACGGACGGTCGACTTACAGACGCTCAACCGCCACGCGAGGAGGGAGACGCACCACACGAGTTCACCGTTTCATCAGGCGCGCTCCGTGCCAGCCAACACAAAGAAGACAGTCTGCGATGCCTGGAACGGATATCATAGCGTGCCCCTCCACCCGGATGACCGTCACCTGACAACGTTCGTAACGCCCTGGGGCCGCTACCGATACCGAGTCGCACCGCAAGGATATCTGGCCTCTGGCGACGGCTACACCAGGCGTTACGACGAGATCATCGCCGACGGCAAGCTGTCTCACACCTGCTACACCAAGTGCGTGGACGATGCACTCCTCTGGGCAGACACGATCGAAGACGCCTTCTGGCAGGCCGTCGAGTGGCTGGAAGTCACGGGAACAAGTGGCATCACGCTGAACCCCGAGAAATTCGTATTTGCAAGCGACACTGTCCACTATGCCGGCTTCGAGATCACTCGGGACTCAGTGAGACCGTGCGCCAAGTACCTGAAGGTCATCGAAGAGTTCCCCACACCGCGGAACATAACAGACGTGAGAGCCTGGTTTGGTGTAGTCAACCAGGTGAGCTACACCTTCAGTATGGCTGATCGCATGCGCCCATTCCGTGACCTGCTGAAGCCGAGCACCCCATTCCAGTGGGACGAGCATCTCAACATGCTCTTCGAAGAGTCAAAGAAGGTGATCATTGAGGAAATCCAGGAAGGTATCCGCATCTTCGAGCCAAACAGGCCGACCTGCTTGGCTACCGACTGGTCGAAGAGCGGGATAGGCTTCTGGCTGTTCCAGAAACACTGCAATTGTGCAGGTGAAGAACCATTCTGCTGCAAGACTGGATGGAAAATCACGCTGATTGGGAGTCGGTTCACCAACCCAGCAGAATCACGGTACAAGCCGATCGAAGGTGAGGCACTGGCGGTCGCGGAAGGTCTGGACAAAGCTCGTTTCTTCGTACTCGGTTGCGACAAACTGACGGTTGCCGTGGATCACAAGCCACTTCTCAAGATTCTGGGCGATCGATCGCTGGAAGACATCCCGAACGCAAGGCTGCGCAATCTGAAAGAAAAAACACTCCGCTACCGCTTCAAGGTCACCTTCATCCCCGGCGTGAAGAACACGGCGGCTGATGCAGCCTCGAGATACCCTGCAGGTACACAGCAGATGCACGACGCTGCCGCACCGATCATCGACGGACCACTCCAGCGCCTACAAACACTAATGGCGGGCGTGCGGCTCGCTCAACCCAGTCAAGTGGCTCTCAGTGCCGACTTGCCACTATGGGAAGCAGCAGTCGGTGCGCTCGAGTGCACCTCAGTGACATGGGAGCGGGTGAAGGTGGCAACATCGAGCGACGAAGACATGCAGCATCTCCTCAACCTGGTGGAACAAGACCAGATGCCAACGCAACCACGCGAACTGCCCGCCAGCCTTCAGCCATATCACAAACTCAGGAACGACCTACTGACGCTCGACGGCGTTCTCCTCTACAAACAACGGGTAGTGATCCTGTAGCGAGATACATTTTAAATTGTCCAAAAGAAACAGAGGGAAAAATAAGAAAGTATAGAGATAAGCAGAAGAATAGAAACATTCCAAAAGCAAAAGCTATGTATATTTTAACAAATTGAGCATGGAAGGAACGGCGGCCGTGTGGACGCCAAAAACTTCAACAGTGGAGACGCCGGCTGAAGCCCCCCACGCAGGAAACAAATACCCTCGTTCCGACCTGTGTACCGCCAGTGTGTCGCTATTACGGCACCTGGCCCATGAAAGGATGCCATAACAGCAGCTGCACGGCGCCAATAAGCGTGAGCGCCGGCCAGCGGCCCGGGTCACGTACGGCGCTCGGCAGAAGCCTCTGCGCAGGATCCTGACCCAGATCACGGCAGCAAGCTCCACCTCTGGGCCGCTGTAGACAGCAGTTCCGGCCGCCGCAGGCATCCACAGGCCGTTGCAGCCGGGTGAGAAGCACCAATGACAGGACAGCAAAAGGGAATCGAAAATTAAAACCGAGTGGAGAAAAAATCACGGCAGCAAGGCGCCAATCTGGCAACTGACCTGATTATTCAAGCAAAAAGTTGATAAAAGGGCCTGCAAGAGGGGTGAAGGTGGTCGGTAGATCGAACAGCAGAGCAGCAAGGACGGGACCGATCTTGAAATTGCCGATAGTGCGCCCAGGTCTCCAAACAGTCCAAGTAAGTTTCAGAGGAACGGAGTTCGGCAGTGAGTAGGGACGGAAGCAGGCTGGGGCCGCGGCTCCTCGCCGCGAGCCTCAGTCTCAGAGAAGCCGTGTCAAGGACCATCACAAGTCAGGTTGGAAACCCAAGAAAGTAAGATCGGTGATGGCCTTCAAGATTTGCTGTTGTTTAGTTCTATAAATTTCATACTGGAGAAAGAAGCCGCATTTCACATCAGGTAAGGTCGGAAAGTCTGTACAATCCTTATACCCTCCTTATATTCCATGGTCAGTTAATTTGTTGTGCATCTGAACACCATACAAATTAAATTTGCACAGTGTTTCGGCCGTTTTTCTTCTTCTTCTTCTTCGTTTTGTTCTTCTCTCTTTTAACTCCCCTGCCATTTGGGCATTTGTTTGGTCATATAGTCACGATATTCTTAATTATGCCTACGTGAGTATGTGTATGGTTGAAAAATTAGCATATATTGTTTGCCTGACTAGTTATAACTTCTAACGTAAATCAAAACTCTGATATGGTATGGACGTTTACGTTTGCGTCTTTTATAACTCTCGTGCTTTAAATGCAACCGATTATGGAGCTTGTGCCAATGCTGGTAGTGGCGGCCGATGGGATTTATTTGACTGGTTGACTGTTCGAACTGATGTGACTGATGTGACTGACTGAATTTTGCTGACTCTATTCGAACTGCTGCCTATAAGACGAGTGATATTGTATTCACGAGACAATTAACTTAAACTATCGGTGCACAACTCTCGTGCTTTAAATGCAACCGATTATGGAGCTTGTGCCAATGCTGGTGGTGGCGGCCGATGGGATTTATTTGACTGGTTGACTGTTCGAACTGATGTGACTGATGTGACTGACTGAATTTTGCTGACTCTATTCGAACTGCTGCCTATAAGACGAGTGATATTGTATTCACGAGACAATTAACTTAAACTATCGGTGCACAATTTTCTGTAAATATAGCCTTGTGTGAATTACCTAGTACTCTAATTCGGAATGTGACTGAAAGATGGATTGAGGAAGGAATATCAATGAGATGGAGCGCTAGCTTGAGGGGAAGTCATGTAATATAATTAGTAATGTTAACGTAATAATATCTATGTAGGGACAAGCGATGATGTGACTTCAATGCTTCCAAGGCAGGGTAATGCAATTTTTGCGGCTAGATGTGATTAAATACTCAATTCAAGGTTCCGAGGTTTAATGTTTATTTTGGTGAACAATGTTTACTGATATATTGCAGGCCAACTGTTTCTGGTAAAACCCGAGTGATGTGATAATTTATGTGAAATACCCGTACTGAAAATTTTCAGGAATGGCTAACCCGATTGACAGCAGACAGGGTAACCGATATTTTTTCTTAACCTTGCCATGCAATTATCCGGTTCGGTTGATTATTTGGTCTGATTGGTGACATTTTCAAATCCGGTCAAATTAACTTCACTGTGGTTAATTTGCAATTTAATCTGTAAGCCTTTTTACGCAATCTTTGATGTCAGTATCGGTTGATGACAAGGTCATCATTTCAACGTTTCGGCTTATACAAACAGATCATTTAGGGATTGTGTCGTGAGGATTTTGATAAACAAGTCTTATTGACGAATTGTCGAATATGTGCTAATATTGTTTCCATTTTTTTGCTGATGAATTTTGTGAATTTTACTAAGCCGCCGATAATTGCAAGACTATTAATTTCAATTTGTTCAGCAACGTTATTTTCATTGCCGGAAAATTTATCTGATTTATCGGATCACTTATCTGTTATGTTGCACTGTCAAACATGTATTAGGTTCAAAGCTAACTGAGTAAAGTAAATATTTCCCAAGGAAAAGGAAATTGAGGAAGGCTGTGTTGGAATGTTTACGATTCTCGCAGTTAACTGTCTCCTTAACAAGCGCGAAACTATGGGATGGTTGTTTGCTCTATGGAAAGATATGGCGGTATGATACAAATCACGGTCATGTACAATTTCGTCCCTGTTCATCTCGTTGTTAAAAATTAACGCCAGAATAAAATCGCTGTCATGAAAATTCGCACAAGTGTCCACACGGCCAGCGTCACCGATCACCGCTACCGGCCGCTGGGACACTGACCCCACGCGCCCGATCCCAAAACACATGACGTCATGAACCCCCTCCCCTGGACGAGAGGGTCCGGCCAGACGGTCAGACGCTAGCCTAACGAGGGGAAAACCCGTGGATTTCGCTCAGGTGGGACAGTTGTTGTACATACAGAAAAGTACTGAGTACCAAGTACCGAGTACCGAGTACCAAGTACCGAGTACCGTGTACCGAGTACCGAGTACCGTATACCGAGTACCGAGTACCGAGTACCGTGTACCGTGTACCGATTACCAAGTACCTAGTACCGTGTACCGAGTACCGAGTACCGAGTACCGAGTACCGAGTACCGAGTATCAAGTACATAGTATCGAGTACCGAGTACCGAGTACCGAGTACCGAGTACCGAGTACCGTGTACCGAGTACCGAGTACCGTGTACCGAGTACCGAGTACCGAGTACCGAGTACCGAGTACCGAGTACCGAGTACCGAGTACCGAGTACCGAGTACCGAGTACCAAGTACCTAGTACCGAGTACCGAGTACCGTGTACCGAGTACCTAGTACCGTGTACCGAGTACTGAGTACCGTGTACCGAGTACCGGGTACCGAGTAACGTGTACCGATTACCGAGTACCTAGTACCGTGTACCGAGTAGTGAGTACCGAGTACTGAGTACCCATTCCTGAGTAACGAGTACCGAGTATCGAGTGTCGAGTACCAGGTGCCGAGTACCGAGTGCTCAGTACCGATTACCAATTACAGAAACACGACCCGTGGTACACTATAGTCACAAAATACACTACGCAATGCACACTACACAATACACTACACAATATACACTACACAATATACACTACACAATATACCCTACACAATATACACTACACAATATACACTACACAATATACACTACACAGCATAAACTACACACACTCCACAAATACACTACAAATGGTATCACGCCGGCGACGCTTCTTCACACTAACAGTTATAAGATAAATACATATATACATACATACATACATACATACATACATACATACATACATACATACATACATACATACATACATGCATACATACATGCATGCATACATGCATACATACATACATACATACATACATACATACAAACATACAGGCATTCAGGCATCCAGGCATTCAGGCATTCAGGCATTCAGGCATTCAGGCATTCAGGCATTCAGGCATTCAGGCATACAGGCCTACAGGCCTACAGGCCTACAGGCCTACAGGCCTACAGGCCTACAGGCCTACAGGCCTACAGGCCTACAGGCCTACAGGCCTACAGGCCTACAGGCCTACAGGCCTACAGGCCTACAGGCCTACAGGCCTACAGGCCTACAGGCCTACAGGCCTACAGGCCTACAGGCATACAGGCATACAGACATACAGACATACATACACATACTTGGAATCATGTATGCATACTGTACTTACACTACATACAAACGTGCAGACGCACGCCCAGAGACAACCGTGCGCGTGGAGCCGGGGCAAATAGGATACAACGCACGAGGGAGGTATGACGATAACAGCATGGTGTAAACTGACAGTGTGAAATAATGGACAAGATTGTGAGGAGGCCTAGACAATACGTAGCCGCGCCCCTGTGCGTAATATGCCTGCCGACACGGTCGGCTGTACTGACGGGTGATGGGGTAAAAGGGGGTGGAGGTAAATGGGAATTCAACTAAGAGGAGATCATTTTAACAAGAGATAGCGAAGTTCTCAGATGTATAGACCGGTTTCGGTGGGAATATTTAGTTCGGAAGGAGAAAGTTGTGTGTCCAGGATAATGGGAGTTAGATGATGATGAGATTTGTTTTTGCAAGAGGGTCCATTCCGCGATGCCAGGAAGTGAGCTGGATCGCGCGCCGTAAGTCGCGAAATACTGGCGGGCACTCGAAAGAGTCCGGTAACGCCAGGTTCTGGGAAACCAGGAGGGCCAGAATGGCCATCCGCCTCAGGTAAATGCCGTAGGAGGAGTCAGGGTGCTGAGGTGGTGACGTGTGCGGTCCGGAATGGCCATCCGCCCCAGATAAATGTCGTAGGAGGAGTCAGGGTGCTGGGGTGGCGACGTGTGAGGGCCAGAAGGGCCATCCGCCTCAGGTAAATGCCGTAGGAGGAGTCAGGGTGCTGAGGTGGTGACGTGTACGGGCCGGAATGGCCATCCGCCCCAGATAAATGCCGTAGGAGAAGTCAGGGTGCTGGGGTGGCGACGTGTGAGGGCCAGAATGGCCATCCGCCTCAGGTAAATGCCGTAGGAGGAGTCAGGGTGCTGAGGTGGTGACGTGTGCGGGCCGGAATGGCCATCCGCCCCAGATAAATGCCGTAGGAGAAGTCAGGGTGCTGGGGTGGCGACGTGTGAGGGCCAGAATGGCCATCCGCCTCAGGTAAATGCCGTAGGAGGAGTCAGGGTGCTGAGGTGGTGACGTGTGCGGGCCGAAATGGCCATCCGCCCCAGATAAATGCCGTAGGAGGAGTCAGGGTGCTGGGGTGGCGACGTGTGAGGGCCAGAATAGCCATCCGCCTCAGGTAAATGCCGTAGGAGGAGTCAGGGTGCTGAGGTGGTGACGTGTGCGGGCCGGAATGGCCATCCGCCCCAGATAAATGCCGTAGGAGGATTCAGTGTGCTGGGGTGGCGACGTGTGCGGGCCAGAGTGGCCATCCGCCCCAGATAAATGCCGTAGGAGGAGTCAGGGTGCTGGGGTGGCGACGTGAGGGCCAGAATGGCCATCCGCCCCAGATAAATGCCGTAGGAGGAGTCAGGGTGCTGGGGTGGCGACGTGTGGGCCGGAAGGGCCATCCACCTCAGATAAATGCCGTAGGAGGAGTCAGGGTGCTGAGGTGGCGTGGATTGGCGATTGGGGCACCACGGAAACCGCAGTAAGTCGTGGATCCCAGCAGCAGTGTGCGGCAGGAATGGACCCAGACAGAAAAGCATGTGTGAGGTTATTCATATTTTCATTTGGTCGATTTATTAGTTAGAGTGGAAAGTTATCCATAGTGAAGAGCTGAGTACATCGGAGACGAAATTCGCTCAGTGAACCAGCTGTTACCCTGGTGCGTTCCCTGTGTAACACTACGCACCACTGGTGGGGATAGGAAAAGAAGGAGGGGTCAGGAAGACGAACCTGACAGTTTACTGCAAAGTATGAGAGATATTGATGATTGAGTGAATGTCTGGGGAGAGTCTGAGTGAAAGGATGTATGAATGTGTTAGTTCCAGTGAGAGTTCGTCCTCAGCGTAGCGTTGCACTGGGTATGCAGAATAAACATGGAACCGATCACAGAACTCACGGTGTGATAGTCTGAGAGACAAGCCGTTGGTGAAATTATGTAAGGAGGAGCCAGAGGGCCATTGGTGCCGGCTCACGAACAAGGAAACTATTCTATCCCCGAATCTAGGTGATCCCTGTATTGAGAGTCCCACGACCACGCGCTGTGATCAGTCGCACACGCAAGGCCACGGCTCCCGGCCGACTGGCCCTTTTTCCCGCCAGTCCGGGTACGAGGGCATCTCTGAGATGCGCATGCGCGAGCAAGGGCGGCTCCAGGGCCAAAGCAAGGAGGGGCCATACCAGGATACCACACCCTACCCCTCTTAAACAAAAACTCAATCAGCTTACTGCGGCTCGCAGCGAAACATGAACGATTAAATACACACCCTACCCCTCTTAAACAAAAACTCAATCAGCTTACTGCGGCTCGCGGCGAAACATGAACGATTAAATACGTTGCCTTGCAGCGAAACATGAACGATTACATGCGTTGCATTAAACGTTACAAAAGTCATCCCATGTCACTTATGAGACGCTTAGGCGGCACTGGACGCCGGCTGGATCGCCGCACGCCCTCGCCGACTTCCGAACCCCCGCCGCTCGCTGCGGCATCACCATCGCTCGCCGCGGCGCCATCGCCGCTCGTCACGGCACCACCGCCGCTCGCCACGGCACCACCGCCGCTCGCCACGGCACCACCGCCGCTCGCCCCGGCACCACCGCCGCCGCTCGCCGCGGCACCACCAATGCCGCTCGCCGCGGCACCACCAACGCCGCTTGCCGCGGCACCACCAACGCCGCTTGCCGCGGCACCACCGATGCCTCTCGCCGTGGCACCACCGCCACCGCTCGCCACGGCACCACCGACGACGCTCGCCGCGGCACCACCGCCGCCGCTCGCCACGGCACCACCGACGCCGCTCGCCACTGCACCACCGACGCCGCTCGCCGCGGCACCACCGATGCCGCTGGCCGTGGCACCGACACCGCTCGCCGTGGTGTCGCCGCCGACCACGCCGGGACTCCTGTCGCCGGCGGCTCCGGCGGGAAGTCCGGGAGTCACGGCGTCCGCAGCTCCACGGGCCTGACCGGTGCCACCTGTGCCGCCGCGATCCGCCGACAGGAGCTGATCGCTGTGTCGCGACCAGATCCCTCCTCTTCCGACGTCGACCTCGTACGACACGGGGCCTGTCTGAGCGACAATGCGGCCCCGGATCCACTTCTGAGGTCCCGAGTAGCACCGGGCCCATATTTCAGTGTTTACACTGAATGACCGTGAGCGGCCACCAGCCGCTGTCCTCTGGCGCTGAGCACTGTCCCGCAGCGCGTCCTCAGCGGTCGGGATAAGGAGATTCAGCCGTGTCCGGATATTGCGGCCGAACATGATCTCCGCCGGCGCCCGTCCCGTGCTGGCGTGCGGGGTTGAGCGGTACGCCATCAGCACCCGAGCTAACGCCAGCTCGATGCCACCGCCGGCTGTCAGGGTTGCCTTCAACGCATTTTTCAGCGTGCCGACCGTGCGCTCTGCCATTCCGTTAGAGGACGGATGGTACGGCGCGACTCGAATGTGACGGATGCCGTTCGACGTCGCGAACTGGGAGAACTCTTGGCTGACGAACTGTGGTCCATTGTCCGTCACCAGGACCAGAGGCAGGCCCAAACGCGCGAAGGAGGCCCGCATGACCGCGATCGTTCGCTCCGAGGTGGTGGACTTCATCGGGATCATTTCCGCCCACTTGCTGTAGCTGTCGACCAGTATGAGGAATGTCATACCCTGCATCGGTCCGGCGAAGTCCGCATGCACGCGCTGCCACGGCCCTTGGGCAGGCTCCCAGGGGTGGCGCTCCGCGTGCGGTGGAGCTGCTCGCTTCGACTCGCAGGCTGGGCAGTCTCGGGCGAGTGCCTCCAGTTCGGCATCCAGCCCCGGCCACCAGACGAAGCGACGCGCCAGCTGTTTCATTTTTGTGCAGCCGACATGCCCCTCGTGTAGCTGTCGCTTCACGCGGTCGCGGAGGGCCCTCGGAACCACAACGCGACCGCCCCACAGCACACAGTCCGCGTCTGTTGACAGTTCCTCGGACCTGTGTTTGTACGGTGTGAGTTCTGCATCCACCGTACCCGGCCAGCCTGACCGCACTGCCGCCAGCACGCGCCCCAGCACCGGGTCCGTGCGTGTCGCCGCGGCGACCGCTCTGGCCGTGAGACAGGGTCCCTGCTCCTCCGTCACGAACATGATGCCTCCTCCACCGTAATCAGCCTCTTCGCCCGCTGCCGCTCGCTCCTCCGCGGGACTCCTCACCGGCATGCGCGACAGCGTGTCTGCCGCTCGCATGTCCTGAGTGCGCCGCAACTCCACGTCGTACTGGTACGCTGCTAGCTGAAGAGCGTAGCGCTGCATACGCGCTGCTGCGAGTGTGGGAAGCTCCTTGTCCGGGCTGATGATACGCGACAGCGTGCGATTGTCCACCACCAGGGTGAAGGATCGGCCCATCAGAAACTGATGGAAGCGCCGCACTCCGAACGACACTGCGGCTGCTTCTTTTTCCACCTGTGCATACTTGCGCTCGGTTTGTGTTAGAGTCCGTGATGCGTACTGCACCGGTTTCTCCAGGCCTTCAGCCGTCACCTGCATGAGCACCGCGCCCAGTCCCGTCTCACTAGCGTCCGTCACCAGCTTTACCGGACGGGCTGGGTCGAACCGTATCAGCACGGGGGCTGACGCCAGCATCTTCTTCACCTTTGCCACCGCTGACGTGCACTGGTCTGTCCATCGCCACTTCTCGCCTTTCTTCAAGAGCGTGTACAGAGGCGAGAGCACAGAAGCGAGGTCCGGCAGAATCCGCTGGTAATAGCTGACGGTGCCTATCAGCGACTTCAGTTCCTGCGGGTTCTTCGGGTCTGGTGCGCTCAGGATCGCCTCCGTCTTCCCCGCCAGCGGTTGAAGAGAGTCTGCTGACAGGCGCCATCCCAGGTAGGTCACCTCTGGGACGTTAAAGCTGCACTTTTCCCGCCTCAGACGGATGCCGTGCTCTTCCATTCTCGCCAGAGTCGCATCCAGCCGCTGCAGCAGCTCTTCCTCGGTGTCGCCCCACACCAGCACGTCATCGAGGTAGCTGACCATACCGGGGAGCCCTGCCGTGATCTGATCCATCACGGACTGGAACAGTGCTCCACAGACGGAGATACCGTAGGGTAGCCGATTCATCCGGTAGTCTCCTCGGTGCGTCGTCACTGTCGTCGCGTTCCTGCTTTCTTCATCCAGCTCGACCTGCAGGTAGGCGCTCCTGCAGTCTAGCTTTGCGAACCGTTTCCCTCGGATGCCGGAGAACAGCTCCTCCGCCGTCCGCATCGGGTACTTCAGCGGTTCGAGCTGCGGGTTGACGGTCAGACGGTAATCCGCACAGATACGAACCCCGCTCTGCGTCGGGATGACCACTAGTGGGGTCCCCCAGCCGCTCCCTGGCGGCACCTTCTCCGCCACTCCCTGCTCTTCCCACTTGTCCAGCTCTCTGTCCACCGCATCCTGAAGCGCGAACGGCACCGGGCGTGCCCGCCGGTACACTGGTTTAGCGTCAGGTTTCAGTCGGAGACCGACTTGGATCGGGATGCGTCCCAGCTCCTCTTGGAACACCGCCGCATGTTTATCCAGCACGCTCTGCAGCGTCAGCGCCTCCTTGTCCTTCACCTGGTGCACCCTCAACGGTGAAGGGAGGACATCCAGCGCCTTGATCCAGTCACGGCCCACCAGCGGACGGTGTGGGCCGAAGTCCGTCACCACCAGTCGTAGACGGGTCACAGGTCTGCCCGCCGCCGCCGTGACCGTGACCAGCGCCTCCCCCTCAGGGGAATCACCTGACCCGTGAATGACGTCAGACGCAGGTCACACGGGTCCAGCAGCTGCAGTAGCCCCCGCTGTCGCGCTGTCTCCGAGCTCACCAGCGAGACTGGGCTCCCCGTGTCCACGACCATGGCCAGCCGCTGGCCTTCCACCACCACCGTCGTCGATTCCGCGGTGCTGGTGCTGACGGAATGCACCAGCCAGGAGTCGCCGTCCGTCTGCGCCTCCTCCGCAGTCACCAGCCGCACCCGCCGCTGCGGACACGCCGCCTTCAGGTGCCCGGCAGTGCCACACTTGTAGCAGCGCCTCTGTCTGGGCGGACCGTCACTGCTGCTCCTGTCCTGCGCGCCGCCCTGTCCTCGTCCACCGGCCGTTCCGCTGCGTCCGCCGCTGGCCGCCTGGCCAGCCGGACGGGGGCTGTCGCGCGCACGCGGCACAGCTCCAGCAGCTGGACAGTCTCGCTGCCAGTGGCCGGTCGCCCCGCACCGAAAACAGGGCCTGCGTCGTGGCTGAGGCGTCCTCACCGCGTTGACGGCGGTGCTCTCAGTGTCGACTGCCGGTGCCTCCGCCACGCGCGTACCAGCCAGCTGGGCGCCGAGCTGCTGCATGTCCCGGTGTGCGCGGGCCGTCTGACGGACCTCGACGAGAGTCAGTCTGTCGCCCTTCGAAGCCGCCAGCTGCACGAGCTTCTCCTGCAGACCGGCTCGGCTCCCCAGCACGCACCGGTCGCGCAGCTCGCGGTCCACCTCCGTGGCTGGGTAGCTACAGCGCCCGACCTGCGCTCGGAGACGGCCCAGGAACCGCTCCAGGTCCTCCTCCGGCTCCATCTTCATTTGGTGGAAGAGCGATCTTTCCGCCACCGCGTTCCGCACCGGCGACAGGTAAGTTGTCAGCTTCTGCTTCAGCAGCTCGAAGCGGTCTTCTGTCTCGCTGGCCTCCTCCGGCAGCGTTTCACTCAGGTCGGCGATGTCCGGCCCGACCAGGTGGAGAAGCACCGCACACTTCCGGTCGGCATCCAGGATACTGACTGCGCGCAGGTATCGCTCGACCCCGCGCAGCCACTTGCCGAAGTCCTCGCCTGAACGGAACGGCGACACTGCCGGCAATGCCATACCCGGAATCTCCATCGTCACCGGCTGTCTCTCAGCGCCGTGCCGTCCCGATCAGCTGATCCCAAGGACACCGGCTGCCCTGCGCACAGCGCCTATGGCGGCCCGCCGGCGAAATACCCTCAAGGTCACCGCCGCCGCCTCGCTCCCAGCGCCCCTAGCGGCCCGCCACAGAAACACGTTCACAATGGCCGCTCGCGCCAGCCGCCGCCATACAACACGTGGTCGAAACCCCCGACCAGCACCCGTGTGTATGCAGCCTCACAAGCCACTAACCCGGCTCAAAACACACAAAAATCAGTCACAGAGAGTCCCTGAACTCGTCCTGCACCTGCGGCACTTGTCCTGAGAAAAATTACATTTCTCACACCGACCGAACTCCGTGGTGAACCGCCATCTTACCGCCTGCTGTGCCAGTCTGTTTCCGTTGCCTGAGTCGAACCAGTTCTCCTCGACTCACAGACGATCTCATCCTCGTCGCCAGGTATTCTATCCCCGAATCTAGGTGATCCCTGTATTGAGAGTCCCACGACCACGCGCTGTGATCAGTCGCACACGCAAGGCCACGGCTCCCGGCCGACTGGCCCTTTTTCCCGCCAGTCCGGGTACGAGGGCATCTCTGAGATGCGCATGCGCGAGCAAGGGCGGCTCCAGGGCCGAAGCAAGGAGGGGCCATACCCTAGGATACCACAGAAACCCCGACCTTATTCCACCGGACCAAATCCCGATTAACCCGCTAAATTTCACCCCCCCCCCCCCACCTTAACCGTGTAGCGACCTATGTGCTCGCCGATGATTGACCTGCCTCCAAAATAAAAATGTATGTACAGGTTGAGCTCGATTCTGCATTTTTAACCACAAAATTTAGTATTATCTCGAAAACACTGGATTATAACATTCTGAAAATGCCATATTTCGACTCCTGATCTCAAGAAAACCCCGTGAACAAAATTTTAATAATGTTGCAAATTGTTGACAATTGTTGCAAGCAGTTCCAATTGTTGCAGATCAAGCCAGAGAGCCTCAAAATTTATGTCATTCCATTCAGCGGCCCAAAATTAACCAGAAAAAGAGTTTAAAAAAATTCAAAACAATGTTGCAAGGTTGCACAAAATGGCAGAACCATGCAGAAGCGAAAACCCGTTACAATCCCACTGAAGCTGCGTCAAGCGGTCCTGACGTCACTTCACGCTGCCCACCAGGGGGTCCAGGCGATGCTGGCCAGAGCGGAGTGCTCAGTCTACTGGCCAGGCATCACCGCCGCCATCCAGGACACGCGTGAGCGGTGCGGTCCGTGCAACAAGATGGCACCATCGCAACCACGGTCACCGCCGACGCCACCAGTCACTGCAGAGTATCCCTTCCAGTGTGTATGTGCGGATTACCTCACTCATGACGGCTGCGCTCTGTTGGTGATTGTGGATCGATACTCCAACTGGCCAATCGTCGAAAGGAGTGCCGGAGGTAGCACTGGACTGGTGGCGAGCCTCAGAAGAGCTTTCGTCACTTACGGCATCCCCGACGAGCTCGCCAGTGACGGAGGCCCAGAGTTCGCCGCAGCATCCACCGCGAAGTTCCTGCGGGACTGGGGGGTACATCACCGACTATCATCAGTAGCATTTCCCCACTCCAACTGCAGAGCGGAAGTTGGAGTCAAGACCGTCAAGCGCATGATCGCGGGAAGTACCGGGAAACTGGACACGGACGAGTTTGGGAGAGCTATCCTACAATACAGGAACACGCCAGACCCCGAGACAAGTATGTCCCCTGCAACCATCCTGTTTGGCCGTCCACTCCGGGATTTTGTCCCAATCATGCCCGGGAAATATCACCCGCATCCAACGTGGAGGGAGACACTGGCTGCGAGAGAAGACGCGCTGCGCAATCGCCACATGCGCGCAGCGGAGCGGTGGAGTGAACACACACGCCGCCTCCTGCCCCTCGCCGCAGGCGACCAGGTGCGCATCCAGAATCAGGTCGGGAATCACCCCAGGCGATGGGAGAAGACTGGCCGGGTCACTGAAGTAAGGCAGCACGACCAGTACGTCGTCCGGGTGGACGGGTCCGGGTGGGTAACGCTGAGGAATCGCCAGTTCCTGCGCCGATATACACCAGCTATCGTGGTGCGTCCGCCGCCGCGGACACTGGCCGACGACGTCCTGGCTCGTCGCGCGTACACCGGCGGCCCCTCGGCCCCCTCGGCCCCGTCGGCCCCGTCGGCCGGGCCGCCGACGTCGACAAGTGTCGGTCCTCCGGCGGCGGCGAACGAGACGCCTCCGCCACCTCTGACGCCGGCGCACGTCAAGCCGACACCCGAGCCCCCCGCACCAACGGCGGCGGTCCGCGAACCCGCAGCCGACGGTGGCGGGACGACCGCCGGTGAAGATTTCGAAGCTCCAGGTCCTGCAACCATCGTCCACCATCGTGAAGATCGTCCACTGGCACCGACGTCGGGGCCGGAGGTGGATGCGGCGGCGCCCGCCCCTAGGAGGTCGTCGCGGAAGAAAACGCAGCCTAAATGGTTTGAGGCCTATGAAATGTGAACATTAAAATACGGACTATGTGCCTTATGAGGCCGCCGGTTATGTGAATGGTTGACGCTGTCTCTGATCGCCAACCCGGTGTTGGCCAAGATGGCACCGAGCTGTCGAATACATGTCAGTGCGCGTGCTTACTTGTCCGCTTCACCGTGCGCTGTTTGCCGGGCTTGTATCCCAGGACACCATTTTTCAGTTCGTTTGTTATTCGTACAGCTCAGTATACTTTTGTTTATTTTTTGTTGGCGCAAAAACTTAGGGGGAAGTAGAGAGTAATGTGATTACTAATATGATTTCCTTATTTTGCAGTGCTATCATCATTGTTCTTGTTCTCGTTCAAATAAACGATAGAGGATCAACTGCCTCTTTATCAACGGGACAATCAAATGGACGCACTCCTATCTTGTCACCATTAATGTTTTTTTTTATTCTCGAAGTGCCTTTACGAGACAAACACGATGGTGTTAAAATTACTGCTATATGTCTAACCAATACAAAGTTTTTATGCAAAACGTTTTGGTAAAAATGTCCTCGTGAGCTTTCGTGACATCTGGGGCCTAAACCATTGACATGAGCTTGAATTTGAGTACAGTTGTGTGGATTTTAATTTTCATGAGTTTTCGATTGCTTTTTCCGTTTCTTACTAGGTTTCATAGTTCCCGAGATAATTTGGGGTTTCTAGAGCAAAGCCCTTCACTTGGAAACGTGACCTTTGATGACCTCTGGTTACCTCAATATTGACCTGAGTAAAATAATATTTGAAGTAACTTCGAATTTCTTTGTAGAGAGCTTTTTAATACTGTTTTCTGCGTCTTGCTAGCCTTTTTAGTTTTTGAGTTAGAGAGCGGATCCCAATGGGATTTTGCACGCTGATCATGCCGGCTAGCAAAAGTCATGTACCGCTGACGTCATGTCCATCGCTGTTCAGAGACTTGAGACCTTGCTTGCTTGAGACCCTGTTTTTTGCCAGAATGGCCTACCTTGTTATATAGCCTTGCCCCTGATCGTGGCGATTGACCTGTGCGTCGCGAAAAAATGCCGGATAAATAGACCCTGGGTAAAGAGCATATTTGGGTTTGTTCTTTAAAAGTCAACCCGGCTACCAATACTCCGTGGAACAGGGTGAGATTTCCATTTCAAGTTGCGCCTTGGCCAGAGGAGGGTGCGGTGCCTCGTCAATAAGTAAACAACAAAGTTACTAGAGTTGATTTGTGTATGTTAAGCTTGGATGTATAGAAATTGCACTGTAAAAGGAACTAGGAAGTGTTGAGATGAAAAGTAAATTATTAAGTCATTTTGGTTTTCCAATGAAAAAGGCTGCAATTGCTATATGTTACTTAATTAGTGCAAACTAAAGTAAGGTCATTGTTAAAGTAACATTTGACTAACTTTTCATGCTATTGGTGGTGTATGATGCCTTAAGGCATGGGGGGTAAAGAACTGTAATGCCAGACACATCCTAACACTGGTTGCCAGACTTTTCATGATATTGGTGATATATTGATGTGGCCTGTTTCCATGGCACCTCTAACCTTCTCCCAAGTTGCTCCAACTTGCAAATGTCATCCTAATGCACAGACAGTTGCAAGTTGGAGCAACTTGGAGGAAGTTAGAAATGCCACTGGAACAGGCCCATAGTGTGTCAGTATCCTGAATCATCTACATTGCCAATACTATGAAATGTCTGGTGTTAGGACTTGTCCAGCATTGCAGTTGTTTACCAGTAATCTTTGACTAAGTGTTGTTGAGGGTTAGGGTGCATAGCCTCTTTGGCTCAGAGCATCCAATATCTGTCTTTGATCTTCAACTAAGGTACCTGTTGGCGTGCCATGTTATGTACTCAGTGTGCCATGTTATGCACAGTATGGCTATGGCAGCATATCAGTTGGGGACACTATGGTCAAATTTTATATTTTTGGAAAGTTTCCATTTTTGGAAAGTTTCCATTTTGGGAAATTACTTCTATAAATGGGAACACACTTTCCAAAAATGGGAATGCTGATGACCTAAGCGTTCCCGTTTATGGAAAATATTGGGAGTCCCTAGCTTTCTAGAGATTTTGGCATTTCATGTCTAAAAAGCAAGAGTTTTACCTGGTGGATTCAGATTCTGCATACTGATGTGCATCTTTTACCCCTTGAAGTAAAAACTTCCACCCTTGAAGTCATACTTGTTTTTGTTCATTTACATAAATGTCTGCTAGACATTGAAAACAAACTCTGGGAATATTCGTTTTTTAGAATGTTTAGGAAATCATTGGCAATGAAAGAGCATTTGTATGCTATTCAGCATATTGTGTTTAGTGATAGCATGACCTTGCAGAGTCGGTTCCGATTACGAATCACCATGTTCAGCCAATTGTGGCGTAATGTGGTGCTGGGTTGGCAAGGCATGTGGTGAGACTAAATATATATTTTGTGTGATTTGGATTTGTTTTATATGGCTAATTGTGGTCATTTTGGAAAAACAAGTGCTCATTTACCCTTATATATCATAATGGCCGTTCCTTCAACATAATATTTCTATAATAACATCGTTCTTTATGTTGGGGTTTCACACTCTGGGTTGCCATGCTCAATGGTGGATATAATTTGGAGTGATATAATTATATGATTGAGCAATATAAATTAATTTGTTAAACATATCAATGATACTTCAGTGTTTGAATTACAATGGTTGACCAGCTTTTCTGGTATATATGTATTACTGTGGTAGACATGGCAGAATTTGGAAAAGATAGCAGGAGCCTCACCACTGACTTCACATGGGCTATGCAAAACTAGAGAGTTAAAAGAAGGGAAAATGACTTCCTACTGGGCCAGTATGCAAAACGTGGCAGAAACGTCAACAAGATATTTGGTGCAGCCCAAATCCTACCCCAAATGGGGGCGGGGCAGCAAGCTGCCCCATTTCAGTTGGGGACACCATGGTAAAGGTTTCTTTTTTTTGGAAACTTCCATTTTTGGAAAATTCGTTCCCATTTATAGAAGTAATTGCAAAAAATGGAAACTTTCCAAAAATATATAATTTGACCATAGTGTCCCCAACTGATATGGTAACATCAGAAAAGCAGCAGCATTGTGCACTACAGCAAAATTTTCATATTTATTCTGACAAAGCCATTAAACCTAACCGGGGTGTGGCAGGAAACAATTTTATTAACAATCAAACCTGACCTAACCTTTAGAGCAATTACAGTCGCAGTGACCAATGTTTAGAATGCTCCGCTCACATTTGCTTGCTGCATTGCAACCCTAAAGGAGGGCTGTCGCCCCCAGACCCCCCCCCCCCTAGACCATCTCGCAGACAAAACCTAACCCTACGACGTAAATAAGTTGTCCGATGTATTTACACGACCTAAATAACCTAACCTATTAAAGGGAATAGTACACATTAGTTTTTAACTGAGATAGC
The DNA here is from genome assembly GCA_036785665.1 of Chirona hameri. Taxonomy (NCBI): domain Eukaryota; kingdom Metazoa; phylum Arthropoda; class Thecostraca; order Balanomorpha; family Balanidae; genus Chirona; species Chirona hameri. The sequence continues at coordinate 35,721 of JAXIVJ010006657.1, read as the reverse complement.
CAGATTGTTGGGAGTACTGAGAAATCTCCAAATCTGAAATGTTGCCTTCCAAAACGACCTAGTTTCTGAGTTTCAACGCAAAAACCGTTGGGTATATTTGGTCATATTTTAAAGGGAAAAATCTTGTTACGTTTCGCATACGTCATTATTATTCCTACCACACTTCATTTTCGCCAGGGTAATAGAACAACGTTTTCGCTATTTGGACCGGCCGCCACCGAAACACATCATGTGTTCATGAGCTAGAAATATTATTGGCCATAACTTTTCATTGGATTTCCAATTGAAAATGATACAGACACTCATCTTGAAAAGGCACACCTTTTGAAGGGTGGCTCGTACCGGTAGCTGCAATGTTCTCCGCAATAGAAGCACATGCACCTATAACTGCGATACATTTGGGATGCATTCTGCCTGTGGTTACAGTTTTAAGTGATTACCTCTGTCAATTGTGAACCGATTTCCAATTGAAAATTACCAATAGATGCTTAGTGATAAGATACATTTGTTGATTGGTGGCTGGTCGGTGTTCATGCAATATATTGAATTCAATTTTGACAAAGTTTGTTTATTGTTTACATTGAAGTGCTGCTTAGCTCGAACTATTATTGGCTATAACTTTGTCAATTTTCATTGGATTTCCAATTGAAAATAATGTCCACACTCGTCTTGAAAAGTCACACCTTTTGATGGGTGGCTAGTACTGGTAGCTGCAATATTTATTTACATCCACCACATACTGATGAACATAAATACATTTGTGGGTAGGTATATCACATTTATTTATGCACATAAACATTATAGGTATGTGTTTATGCAACGCCACTCCAACTCTACTGATACAAGGCCATAGTGTAAACATTCACACATTTTCAATCGCGACCAATATACTCGCGAGTCGCAACCCAGTGAATGAGGTTGTTAGTGTTGCTTACATATTCTGATTCAAGGATAGGCTTTTGCCGGTATGACGTCACAACTCGTTTTGATGACGCAAGATTATTGTGATGTCATATGTATTAATATAAATATTTTTCAAATTATGACAAATTGATACTTTTTTTCTCGCAAAAACGAATGCCAGAACCGTAATCAGGACACTCTTTTCCATCATTTCACATACTTTTCCCAAGGTGTACTATTCCCTTTCATAATAATAACAGCTTCGTCAGAAAAAAAATATGGAAATGTTGCTGTGGTGCACAATGCCACTGCTTTTCTGATGTTACCATATGATGGTTTAACATCAGAAAAGCTGTGACATACTGTGCTGCCATACTGTGCATACGACGGTGCAATGATAGGTACCTTAGTCAAAGATTACAGTTTACCCTATACACCATCATAGGTGTAGGTACCTAAGGGGGGGGGGGGGGCAAACAGGGCAGTTGCCCCCTGCAAATTGGCTGAAAAGGTGCCTGTCAGCCAATCAGCAATTGCACCAGCTTCAAGTCATTTTGCAAATGGTCAATCGAATTGCTTACAAATTATTAAGTTTTGGGAAAAATGACCTTAGTAAGTTGGACATTTCAACAAAGGCCCAAGATAATGGCTATCTCGGTTTAAAACTAATACAAAGGTGACACATTTTTAAGAGCCCCATGGTCGAAAACAAAATAATGATTTTTAAAAAAATATTTCCCTCTATAAATAGTGTGCCAAATCTGGTAAGTTTTTTTTTGTGGGGGTACCTTATGCCACCCTGATCCAAAATTGCCCCCCCCCCCCCTGGAGTGAATACAAGTGTCTGGCATCCATTAGTGAAGGTATCATCCATAGTGGAACAAATTATTTGGTGTTAATGTAAATGGGCTATGTTCCAGGTTCTTTGGCTCCATGTCAATGACATACATTCAGTATTTGTTTAACAAAAAATATTTTCAGATCCTGGAGTAACACTTGAACATTTCAAGTGCATTGAAACATGTAACATGTTGATTTATTACTAATAGAAACAGTACAACAGTCCTTCTTTGACCAATACAGAATGACACCAAAAGCATGCTGCTAAGTCAAATTTGCATGTTGTTTGTCAGCTAAGTAATGAATCATGTCATGGTCAGTTTGCATTTTATCTCAGTACTTAGTGTTTGCAGATGGAGCATTCCATTCATTCAGTGATTTGCAGGTCTACACAGTGAGAGCAGACTGGTTATTGATTCGACTCTGATTGAATCAATTGGAATCGTTCAATCAAAATCCTTTGATTCAAAGAAGAATCGATTCACCACCAGATTTTTGTATTCATGAATCATGATTGAATCAAAACCCGCATAGAAACAAGGCTGATTGAATCAAAACCCGCATAGAAACAAGGCTGATTGAATAAAAAAGACTGTGCAATGCTGTTCCAATGGTGAGTCAAATATGATTTGATAAAAAAATGTTTCGATTCTTTGAATCGGAAAGAATCATTTCTCAAAATGGTTATTCATGAATCAAACGGTGACTGAATCATTCATTTTCCTAAATGAATCAGGATTGAATCCTTCCAAAAAAGGTGAATCAATAACCAGTCTGAGTGAGAGAGCTGTTGGAGAAAGTGAAAGAAGAGCAGAACCTTGGAATGTATATTAGTAAAGGGCTCAAGTTGCATGAGGCCACTCAAATAATGGCAGTTGTTTGCTGCTCATTCAAACACTTTGAACAGAACCCTTCCACTTTTGCCCAAGACCCTTGTCTCATCCCAACCCTGGTACCTACACAAATGCTGCATAGGGGTCATTCTAGGAACAAGACCAGAAGCCATTGAACAAGTCCAGAAGAGAGACACACATCTGATGCAAGAGATAATGCACTTGTTTCACCTCCAGACATGTCATCGGTATTTTACTTCCTTGCACTATTGCCATTTCATGAACTCATTTTCTTACTTGGAGAATGGTTCATGTTCAATATTTTAGTCAACATGAAAATGTGTACACTCCTTGCCATTGACACCAAATTATGTGGCTCCATTCGATATCACTGCATTTTTCAAGTCTAAAAAATGGATTCATGACATATACTCAAGTGCAGTCTTTTTCTGAAAGCATGAAGACTAACAGTAACACTATAAAGTATAATCTAGCTCCTTTTCTGAGTTGTGTTTTTATCTACTAGTGAAGATCCTCCCACACATATAACTGGGAATGTTTACCATCTTTTTCTGTGTAAATTTATTCATGTAAATTAATTCGTTTATTCTGTGTAAATTCATGTGTGTTACAATTTCTTCTTTTCTTTCCAGGTTCTATTGATTGCAGATAAAATTAACACACCATTCTAATGACTAATTCTTGATTTGATATATAATTGGTCTCGTCAAAGCAAAACTGTCATGTCTTCGGTGGCAATTCTGGCTGTTGTTGCCTTATGTTTGTGGCTAGTTGTGAAATTTCTGAATTTGCAAAGCTCTCCATCTGTACCTGTCCTAACATGTATGGACCAAAAGTTTTGTGAGAACATTCTTAAGCATTGCCCTGATCTGCTACAGCCGTAAGTACCCTCGCGAGGATGGGAGGTACCAGGAGACTAGTCAGGAGGTTTAGTAATAACTGGTCTCAAAACTGGCTATTCTATCTAAGAGCTGGCCTCATTTCAGTGACAACATTCGTGGTCATTTTGTTGCTGTATAATGTGCACTTATCTGCTGCATTGCATGACCTAATTACCAATATTATGGATCAATAGATGTTTAACATCGATGCCCTGGCTCTTGTGGTCCTATGTTCAGTGGGAGACATCAAATCTTACAATTGTCCAATTTTATAATCGGCCAGTAGCGAGAAGATCCGTTTTGAGCTTACTATTTTGTTTTGCGTTTGATACATGGCTCGCCGTATGACGGAGTTGTTAGCGCACCCTAAATCCCAACTAATTACTGAGCGGGTGATCCCGGTGGTCAAATCTGACCTAAACTAACGGTCTGCTGCGTGCTGCGTCTCGTCAGGTACGTGCCGACGCCGCTGTGGGGCCTCTCAGGCCACGTGCAGACCATCGTGCACGCGGTGGTGGGCCGCGTGCGGACCCGCCAGCGGGAGAGTGTGCGGCGCTTCTCCCGGCTGGCGGACGGCGCCACGCTCACCTGGGACGAGTGGACGCCGCTGGACGAGCACCCGGCCGCCGGTCAGTCTCGAGCTCTCGAGCTCTCGAGCTCTCGCTGTCTCGCTGCCTCGCTGTCTCGCGCTGTCTCGCGCTGTCTCGCTGCCACGCTGTTACGCTGTCTCGCTCTACTGCTGCTCTACTGCTCTCCCGCTCTACTGCTCTCCCGCTCTACTGCTCTCCCGCTCTACTGCTCTCCCGCTCTACTGGTCTCCCGCTCCATTGGTCTCCCGCTCTATTGGTCTCCCGCTGTATTGCTCTCTCCCGCTCTACTGCTCTCCCGCTCTACTGATCTCCCACTCTATTGGTCTCCCGCTCCATTGGTCTCCCGCTCTATTGGTCTCCCACTCTATTGGTCTCCCACCCTATTGCTCTCCCGCTCTACTGCTCTCCCACTCTACTGCTCTCCCGCTCTACTGCTCTCCCACTCTATTGGTCTCCCGCTCCATTGGTATCCCGCTCTACTGCTCTCCCGCTCTACTGCTCTCCCGCTCTACTGCTCTCCCGCTCTACTGCTCTCCCGCTCTACTGCTCTCCCGCTCTACTGCTCTCCCGCTCTACTGCTCTCCCGCTCTACTGCTCTCCCGCTCCACTGCTCTCCCGCTCTACTGCTCTCCCGTTCTACTGCTATCCCGCTCTATTGCTCTCCCGGAGTCCCAAAATTTGCTGATTTGGGTGAGAAATGACACCCAAATGTGAATTATTTCCCACTGTCTCTCCCCATTTTAGGAGTGAATTTTCCACTCCCAAATTATGAATTGTGACATTGATTCCGACATAAATATTGACTAAAAGTACCTACATAATTTCAACGAAAACTGCTGCTTGTCGTATTCAAAACAGAAATCAATATTGTACCATTTTCTACATAATTTTCCACTCTCATGGTCCTTTTTTGCTCGGATTTTCCACTCTGACACCCAAGCAAAAAAGTAATTTTGGGACTGCTCCCGCTCTACTGCTCTCCCGCTCGGCTGCTCTCCTGCTCTACTGTTCTCCTGCTCTCCTGCTCTACTGCTCTCCCGCTCTACTGCTATCCCGCTCTACTGCTCTCCCGCTCTACTGCTCTCCCGCTCTACTGCTCTCCCGCTCTACTGCTATCCTGCTCTACTGCTCTCCCACTCTACTGCTCTCTCCCGCTCTACTGCTATCCCACTCTACTGCTCTCCCGCTCTACTGCTCTCCCGCTCTACTGCTCTCCCACTCTACTACTCTCCCCCACTCTACTGCTCTCCCGCTCTATTGCTCTCCCGCTCTACTGCTCTCCCGCTCTACTGCTCTCCCGCTCTTTTGCTCTCCCGCTCTACTGCTCTCCCGCGCTATTGCTCTCCCGCTCTACTGCTCTCCTGCTCTACTGCTCTCCCACTCTACTGCTCTCTCCCACTCTACTGCTCTCTCCCACTCTACTGCTCTCTCCCACTCTACTGCTCTCCCGCTCTACTGCTCTCTCCCACTCTACTGCTCTCCCACTCTATTGCTCTCTCCCACTCTACTGCTCTCTCCCACTCTACTGCTCTCTCCCACTCTACTGCTCTCCCGCTCTACTGCTATCCCGCTCTACTGCTCTCCCGCTCTACTCCTCTCCCACTCTACTGCTCTCCCGCTCTATTGCTCTCCCGCTCTACTGCTCTCCCGCTCTACTGCTATCCCACTCTACTGCTCTCTCCCACTCTACTGCTCTCTCCCACTCTCAGACTCAGACTCGACATTTATTTAGGTGATCCACAGCAGGTTGTGGCTGTTACCACCACTCGTGAGACGATAAAAATGAGGGTCAGATGTGGACGCAACACAGCCACTCAAACATTCCTACTGGTAAACAAACATCACAGATACATATACAGATAATGTGGTCGGATCCTCCATTACATATATTTTATGGCATCCACGTCAGTACATAATAGTACATGTATGTGAAGCACTATAGCAAAAACACCCACAATAAAACACAATGGGGGGTAACGCTAAAAGAGTGGCAGAATGCGCAATCACAATACCGTCAATCTCGCTACAGAGGCTGCATGCAGCTGTTGTCCAGCCTCTGGCGGCACGCCGTTCCATGTGCGCGCGGCTCGGTACAGGAAGCTGCGCCTGGCGAATTCCGTCTGCACGCGGGGCAGCTCGAGCCGGCCGCCTTCAGTGGCGCGCGTGCGGCGGGCAGACACGTCGGCACGCCGCAACAGTCGCTGGCGCAACAGTTCTGAGGCGCTGGGGGCGGTGATGAGGTGGCGCATTGTGGCAATGTCGCGTTCTGTGAGCATTTCCTCAACACTAGGCCACCCCAGCTCCCGTAATGATGGAGTGACATGGTCGCGCCGGCCGAGTTCGGCCACGATGCGGACACCGAAGTGAATCGCCTTTTGGGCACGCAGCCTCTGTGCTGCGGTACAGTTTCCCCACACCGTTATACAATAACGTATGTGGGGGAAGACGAGAGCCTCTATCAACAGCCGCCTGATGCATTTCAGCAGCTTATGTCGGATTCGCGCCAGACCCACCAGCACACAGTAGCAGCGCTGAACAACAGACGCGATGTGGCTATTCCATGTTAGGCGTGAGTCGATGACGACACCAAGCACCTTGACGCTCTGTGAGGGTGAAATTTCGTCATTGCCGAAATGAACAGAGAAGTCGGTGACGTTTTGACGGCGATATCTCAGGAGGATCATCCCCGTTTTGGCCGGATTAATTTTAGACGGTGCTGTGTGCACCACTTCATAGCTATGACTAGAGAGCTTTCACCACGAGTTTTTAGAGCATGAACGTTTGATGGAAAGTCAGCGCCAAGGAACTGGGCGTCGTCAGCATACATCACGGTCCTCCCATATGGGAGGTGCTGTGGCAAATCGTTGGTGAAGAGCAAAAAAAAGTACAGGCTCTAAGATGGACCCTTGAACCACCCCGTGAGTCACGTCCAGCGCGCTCGAACCACCTGGCACAGTCGGTATGCTCCTGCAGCCAGGCTGCGAACCATTCGCGTTGGACACCATACCATTCAAACTTGTCCAGGAGACGGTCGTGCTCGACGCTGTCAAAGGTCTTAGACGTGTCAGTAGAACGGGAGAGCATCACGTGGCGGCGAATGTACGTCAGTCTCGCGAGGTAGCCTGTGCCGACAGGGGTCGCCTCAGGCGGCGAGAGAAGAGCGGTACGAGAAGCTCCTGCAGTTCTGGGGGCAACGAGTTATACAATGTCGGCTCGCGACAGCCGAAGCGCCTCTTCCCCATCTTGGTTCTCGACCGGGGCACATACAGGGCGCAGTCCTTTCGAGTGGTCCTGCCCGACACTTCCCGCACCCCGCGCATCTCAGCCGCAGTGGTGAAACCCGCGGTCAGCCCCTCAGGCTCGCCGAGACGGCGCACTTCATGCGCCGTGCTCAAAGTGTGGTATGATACCAAGTTCTCCGCGCCGAGCCAACCCAGCTTCTCAAGCAAATCCGATACATGGTCAAACCTTTTGCGGCCAAAGATCATTTTTGCCCCGTAGTTAATATTTGTGTTTAATCCGAGACAGGTTCTTCAGCGAACCGTTACCATGTATGGTGACGCAGTATCGTACCTGCGAGAGAACCAGAGCGTTGACCAGCGCGGAGATGACGGATGATGACAGGCGGCTCCTAAGATGTGATAGACCACTGACAATACCGAAACAGCGTCTAGTGACGGAGGTTACACGGGTGTCCCAGTTCAAAGTGCGGTCGAAGGTAATGCCGATATTTTTAGCTTTCAAAATAGGCTGGAGAATGTGTTTAGCTGGAAGTGTTTATCTGAAACTGGCACGGAAATACTGTTTCCCTGCCAGCCACATGGTAAGCTGGTGGTGTGGCGGCCCACTGTGACGTTGAATGTCGCCTGTGCTGATGACGGAATCTGACGTGACGCGACCCGTCTGAAATGCCGCGCCATAGGCGGATGGAAGGGCCGTGACAGTCGATAGTCTGCGTTCTGCCGCCGCTTCTTGACTCTTTCTCGCCATAACCGCGCTCCCAAATGCCGGTTCATCGGTTACAGGCGCTAGCCAGAGCTGTCACCTCACGCCGATAACAGTGCTGTTCATCATTGTCCGGACGAGGTGGCACGACAGGCTTCGGACACTCCTCAGGGCAAAAGCACGAACAAAACAACGCCGAATGTTGGGAAACGAAAACAGTGTATGCTGAGCTAACAATTACTGGTGCTCCTAAGGCCAAAATTGAAGTCTGATAGTGTCCTCACTGAACAGGGAGCAGGGTGGATTTTTTATCTGATTTCATACACGGTAAAAGTATGACTGCGCAGATTCTTTCTCGCCAGCTTTGCCCGGTTATGTCGCGCTTGCAAGTGCGAGAGAACGGACTACTGAAATGTATTGATCGGGTCAACATGTTATGTCTATTACTGCTTGTAACGACCGACAAAATCCCACAAAATCCAGTATACGGGAAATGTGACGAAGCAAACACCTAACAGTAGTGCTTTTCTGACGTGGCTCTTATGAAGTGATATATCAACAGACCATGAAAACTGTTTTCATGAGTCAAATTTCTTCCCATGCCATGCCACCATTGCATGGTGCAGCGCGCTGTAACCGGTGGGCAGATTGAACACGCGGTCGAGTTACGGGGCCCTTTGGACGGCGTGGTATGTCCCGGTCCGGCCGCGCTTCTTATAACGTACGACGCCGGTTATCAGTACCACGAGCTGGGGACGTGCGTCACGGACCCGGGGTCAGCAGGGGCTCACTGTCGAGCTGGGGACGTGCGTCACGGACCCGGGGTCAGCAGGGGCTCACTGTCGAGCTGGGGACGTGCGTCACGGACCCGGGGTCAGCAGGGGCTCACTGTCGAGCTGGGGACGTGCGTCACGGACCCGGGGTCAGCAGGGGCTCACTGTCGAGCTGGGGACGTGCGTCACGGACCCGATGTCAGCAGGGGCTCACTGTCGAGCTGGGGACGTGCGTCACGGACCCGGGGTCAACAGGGGCTCACTGTCGAGCTGGGGACGTGCGTCACGGACCCGGGGTCAGCAGGGGCTCACTGTCGAGCTGGGGACGTGCGTCACGGATCCGGTGTCCGCAGGGGCTCACTGTCGAGCTGGGGACGTGCGTCACGGACCCGGGGTCAGCAGGGGCTCAGTGTCGAGCTGGGGACGTGCGTCACGGACCCGGGGTCAGCAGGGGCTCACTGTCGAGCTGGGGACGTGCGTCACGGACCCGGTGTCAGCAGGGGCTCACTGTCGAGCTGGGGACGTGCGTCACGGACCCGGGGTCAGCAGGGGCTCACTGTCGAGCTGGGGACGTGCGTCACGGACCCGGGGCCAGCAGGGGCTCACTGTCGAGCTGGGGACGTGCGTCACGGACCCGGGGTCAGCAGGGGCTCACTGTCGAGCTGGGGACGTGCGTCACGGACCCGGGTCAGCAGGGACTCACTGTCGAGCTGGGGACGTGCGTCACGGACCCGGGGTCAGCAGGGGCTCACTGTCGAGCTGGGGACGTGCGTCACGGACCTGGGCCAGCAGGGGCTCACTGTCGAGCTTGGGGACGTGCGTCACGTCACGTCGCGTCACGGACCCGCGGCCAGCACATGGCGGCAGCAGGGGCTCGTGTAGCTTCACAAGGCATCAGACGACCCCAGCTGGCCCGGGATGCCGACAATACCCTGCTGAGAGAGCGAGCCATTAGCAGACTGTGACCATGTAATGCAGCATCGCCACCGCTGACTACCGAACAGCTCAGGCTGGTTTCACAATGGAAATATCTATATCTATATCTATATCGCGTTGGTCCAATGGTTCAACCAACCTTGGATCACCCCCGACTATCAGCTGCGGGCTGCGGCTCTGTTACGGAAGTGTCGCCCACTCACAGATCACAATCTGCTCATGCCCAGACCTGTCTCAGCTAGCCAGCTCTTAGCTGATTTATTTACAGGTCTTCTAGCGGACTATCCCAGCCTTCCCCGCTCAGTGACTTCCATGTCCGGTGGATGCCCGGCGCTGTCAAGGCTGAGTGTTATGTGATGCAGTGATGGACACCTGCCCTCCCTGCCTCCCGCAGTGATGGACACCTCTGCCCTCCCTGCCTCCCGCAGTGATGGACACCTCTGCCCCTCCCTGCCTCCCCTGAGCCGGCCGCCGTCGGCCGTTGGCGGTTCTGCTGCCGGCGTCGTTCATCAGTGTCAAAGCGAGGCGATAGTGGCTCGGGCCGCACCGCCCCCGTTATCGCACGCTGACTTGGGCAACCGGTGTGGCCAAATGTGCCGCACTGGAGAGCACGGGGCCCAATGTGCCGCACTGGAGAGTGGAGAGCACTCAGCACGGGGCCCAATGTGCCGCACTGGAGAGCACGGGGCCCAATGTGCCGCACTGGAGAGCACGGGGCCAAATGTGCCGCACTGGAGAGCATGGGGCCCAATGTGCCGCACTGGAGAGCACGGGGCCCAATGTGCCGCCCTGGAGAGCACGGGGCCCAATGTGCCGCACTGGAGAGCACGGGGCCAAATGTGCCGCACTGGAGAGCACGGGGCCCAATGTGCCGCACTGGAGAGCACGGGGCCCAATGTGCCGCACTGGAGAGCACGGGGCCCAATGTGCTGCACTGGAGAGCACGGGACCCAATGTGCCGCACCGTGCACTGGGCAGTACGGCTCTGTCAGTGCACCTTTTGCAGCTGCGTGCTGGTTTTGACTGGACTGGCGACCGGCATCCATTTTTGCTGATAACCGTCCGGTCCGACTCCTGCATACCCATGTACAGGTCTTTCCTTGTAAGCTGCATTCCAGGCCACGCGGGACTGTCGTTATCCACTGGGTGTGTGAACTCATGGCACTATGTCAGATTTCGGAAATCTTTTGAGATTTTCAGTGGTAATATGAACATTGATCTTTTGTTGATTTGGCCTTGTTTTGTTGTTTTGTGCAATGCATTTTAAACGTTTTTTGTTGTTGTTGTTGTACAAGTTCCTGTTGAAGACAATTTCAAGTAGATAAGTAGATACCACATAGATTCGTAGAGGTACCATATAGGTTCAAATATTATGCATGTGCCTAAAACCTATATATCAGATCTGATATACATGATACAAATAGGTACGTACATCAGATACGTAAGCAGTATTTAACAATTACTTTTTGGTTAGGTGTGCAGATGAAAGAATTACTTTTGAAGGATGAGAAAACCCAGCGTGTAAAACTATGATTTTCGAAGAGAATGGGAAGTTTGACCACATAATATTCAATGCGGGAAAATAACTGCCCAACTTGCTAATTTGCATCCATTGTTAGATAAAAAATGTCACACAAGTCAGGTATAACCTGATTGTTGGTAACTGTCGCGTTTGCGGGCGTAATCCAATGAGTTTTTAGAATTGTGTGAGACTTTTTTGGAATTTGCCTCCCCAAAAAACACCGTTCTGGATCCGCCAATGCCTATGAGCAACATAATTAATTGTCATACGGTGACTTTGTTAATATGGTGCAGCAAAACAAAATTATGCCTATATAATTCCCAGTTCCATATTAAATTGGTTCAAGAAAGCCTTTTAATTATCTAAACTAACAGCCGGTGTTGGTGGTATCTCTAGGGGCTCTAGGTGGTATCTCTAGGAACTAGGGGCTCCGCCACAAGGGGGACGGGGGGACGAGCCCCCCACACACTTTTTGGACTTCTAACATTACGCATATGGGCGTTGCATGGAAATACTCGACTTCAGAATGCCTCTGCCCCCCCCCCCCAACTTTCGGAACGTGGCGGAGCTCTTGCTTAGAACTACCCTAGGGCATGCTGACACATTCCTGGGTGAAATCAACCTAAAACTTCACCAAATACCATATCATCAAACAGCAACGAACCAAGTCAGATATCAACAAGTTGAAAGACCAAGGTCACGGCCCAGCCTGAGCCACGCAAGTCGAAACGGTACGATATTACCGGAGAATGTTGCCCTACGGTAAATAGAACTCAACTTTTTGTCTCATCTCAATTCTCATCCTTCTCACATGGCTGCATAAACCAATTAATAACTTCTTTAAAAAAACTGGTTTTCTGTTAAAAAAATCTGACGTATATAGAAAAGATCAGCGAACAATCGAATGTTTCATTTAGTGAAAATAATTCGGTTTAGGAGATAATTTAAGAAGGTTTCAGTAGGGTGTGCAGCCCATCCAAATGTTTGCGTTCAAGCCATCCTCGGAGAGGTGCACGGCGATGCAAAAAACAGTCCAATATTCTCGTGAATTCGAAGTACTGCGAACGCTATAGATGAGATAATGAACCATTCTTACGTATTCATCAAACTTTGACCCAAACTTATTCCTGTAGTAATTTGAAAACCACGACTTTGTAACAGAAGGTGTTGCACTCAGGTTCGCTTGAAATCGGCCGTCATTGCAAGGCATTCTGAAGGCAATAATTTAAGCAACTAGACACAATGTTTTTTGCTGAAAACTACTGTTTAGGCTCGGAAAATGATGAAGAATTTCCTGGAGTGGTATTTATTTTGCTACGACTCGTAATGAGCATAATATTGGAGAGTTTAGTTGGGTGGCATTTGGGTGGCATTTGGGTGGCGTTGGGTGGATTTTCTCATCCTTCGGAGGAATTTTGCTGCGGGATGATTTTATAGAGCTATGTGAAACAATATGCAATGTGGCGTGTCTGCTGCCGTAATGCTAAATGTATCTGGGATGCTCTGGGAGGGATGTAATGCTTCTAGACTTAATTTCAGTTGGCTATGGCAGATAGGTGCCTTGCCAGGTTACTGTCAATTTTATTGTCTGGCTTGCTTGATCTTGGTCCAAGAGAGAAGCCAGACAGTGTTGTATCAGTATTGAAATGCTGAGCATCATAGCTTTCTTTCCATGGGTGTTGTTTTCTATAGGCCTGGTGGGGCCAGGGCCCTACCAATAATCTCACATTTTAACATTAGGCCTATGGCGTTGCATGGTAAGAATCACCTTAAAATCTATAAAGTTAGCATTTAGCATATAGTTAGCCTACCAATCATTTTCAGGACACAACGCCCCTGTTTCTTTCCTTCCAGCCCAGGTAGTTAACCATTTCAATTTTATGAGTTTCAGGTAGTATTGATTCAATAGCTGGTTACCTAGATGAATACTGAAATATATGCAGCCTGAAGTGTCCCTCTTTCTTTCTCTCTGTGAAACTTCACTCCATACTTTGTAGGTGTTTGCTAGCAGCTGAGCTCAAAATTACTTTTTACTTTTCAACTTTGAAACTCAGGCAAAATTGAAATACAAGTCACAGTCTGTTTATTTACAGTATCATATCCACAGTAGCACTTAAGCATTATGAATGTCAATTAATGTCCATCATCATTTTGCAATTCAGAGATGATGCAATTGCAATTCATGTAGCCTTTGTTGTCGGAGCGCCCTTAAACTCCAATCATCATCAATTCAGAGATGTGGTCATTGTCATTAACAGGGCATGTGCATGGTTCAGCATGATCATTTGTATGATGTGTATCTTTAGTTCTGTGTGATGGAGGATCCAGGATGGTGATTAATGGATAGCTTGCTTGTGGATTTGGACAGTATCTTCTGAAACAAAGTTTTTTCTAGGTCAAAGAAGTTATGCTTTGAAACTCAGGCAGAACATTCAACTAACACAAAAATAGCAATGATTGATGAGAAAATGAGATGAGAAAAAAAGACAAAACAATAATTTAAAGATGAGGAAATAATTTTTGATAGGTGGTATTTTCCACTCATTTTTACGAAAATTTAAGCACTGTATGTAAGCATTTTCAAATATTAAAAAATACTCATCTTTCTCTTGTTTTCTCGAACATTATGATATGCGGTCTTAACCCTCGCCCTACAGGAGCTTTTTCACCTTCGCCCTACTTCGAGCCGAGTGTGGTCCTAAAAAGACCCCCTCCCCCCTGTTAACTTCCAAACCAAGCAACATAGAGCAACGCAGTAAGAACCAACATGTTGCCTGTCATGTTTGGAATCTAACGGTGTGCAATTTTTAGGTTTCGGGTCAACGAGTGACCTTCCAGGTCAAGTGAATGACCTCGATCAACCACGTCCAGAACAGCGATTGTGCTCGGTCAGAAAACCTCAAAATGAGAAATTGATAAATGTAAATAAAAAGGCATGTTCCTAGACCAGTTTTGTCTCATAAATACAGAAAAGGTAATTATTTATTCGTATCTGGTCAAAACAAAAGTACAAAAAAGTTATACAAAATGACGTCATGAATTTCTTAACATCTTCGAAAATTTTGATTTTGTGGTGATTTAAAAAAAAACAGTTTTTTTCATTTTAGGGGTCAAAAACCCAAAATTTCGCAAATCCGAGATTACCATTTTAAAGAAAATTATATTTTATATCTTTGCTTAATTGCGTTTGCAATTTGCTTCAAAACTCTGTTTTCTAGGATTTTTCAAACATTTATCGTTTTTCCACCAACATGACGTCATCAAAACATCATTATTTCCCAAATTCCTCAACCAATTTCAATGATTTTTTTTATAGCATACGTATAATTGTTGTATACTTAGCTACTGAAAATTTCAGCAAGATGCGCCGCATGTCTTAAAAGTTATGTAAGAAAAACCTCAGGGGGTCGTTTTAGGACCCCCGTAGGGCGAGGGTTAAGTCTTAACATGAATATGCATTGGGGTATCAGCATTGTTTTTGTTGTAGGCAATTTCTGTGCTGTCATATAGTGTGATAGCTATAAATTACTGTGGATATTAACGATGTTGGCCGCGTACGGAGATGACCCGAATATTAATAGGCCTCCTCTGGGCTGTTTGGCCGGCGTCGTTATATATCAGAGAACAATGTTTGTGTGTGTGTGTGTGGGGGGGGGGGGGGGTGCTACGCATCCGGCTACGCCAATCTGTCGCCGTTCTACCTCCGTTATTTATTATTCACGGAGTTTACAATGTAGGTACCGCATTTGGCTGTTGTGCTTATTTAAAGTGCGGTGATAGAAACAAAGCCCTTGATGAAGAGAGCCATTCACCGCAGCTCTGTGATTGGATGAGCATTATCGTCAACTGCTCTCGCTTGCATGATGAGAGAACGACCAGTTAGGATCGTTGACGCAGTCGGATTCCGTCCACAATACGATGAATACGGCAGCTAGCCGTATGTTGAGCCTACAGGTATAACGGGGTAGTCAATTACAACGCAGCTGTGAACAATGCAAGAGAAAACGGTTAACCAAAGTCATGGCGAATCTAGATCTAAGGCAATTTCTTTCATATGTAATGTTCATATGTTATGTGTACAATTTAACATAATGGGTTATTTATTGGTATTTGTAAACATACATTTTGCGACAGTGCGCCTTTGTTTTCATCTGATCTTTGACATGTCCCGACTGTTGTTCGCAGGTGACTACACCATCGCGGTGTGCCCCGGCATCGGTAACTCGAGCGAGACCGTCTACATCTGGTCGTTTGTGCACTACGCGTGCATGCACGGCTACCGCTGCGTCGTGCTCAATCACTTGGGCGCCCTCCGATCGGTCAAGGTCACCTCGCCGCGCATCTTCTGCTATGGTGAGTAGTTTTTGTCTTTTATTCCGCCGTATGAAGAGAAAGCTCAGCTGTGCTGCTGTGCCAGAACCTCGGCTGTGCTAGAAGACGTTATTTACGACATTCTGATCTTAACGACGTTCTGAAGACATCTTTGGTATTTGTTAAGCTGCGTGTGTGCGAGAGGAGCCACCGATGGGCGCGTCATGCCGAACGGGCTGTGTTGTGGTTTGTGAGGGGCGGCATGGACAGGGACTCGCCCTGAGGCTGCTCCACTCAGCGGCCGGTCCGGGGCAGGCTGGCAGATTGCGAACTGCACCGGACTGCGTCCGCAGTCGGACTGCGTCGATCTCGTCCGCCGTCCGCCGTCCGCCGAGGCCCCCTCACTGGCCATTATGCCGAGCGACGCATCGTTCCCTCTGGAGCCAGGCCAACTGCCGAGGTCAGCCGCCTCGGCCCCCGAGTATCGGCCCGTGCCCGACCCGTCCCCGTCCCCGGCGGCGGGCGGGGATTTTCTTGTATATATTACTGACGGCGATTATATTTATTTCATTTTCGGGATTTTTTTAGCAATACAAATTATGAACTCTTAAAATCAGAGTATGCCGTCCCTGCCCCCCGTCCTTAGGACCTGTCCCAGTACCGACTCCAGCCCCCCCCCCCCTGCCCGCGATCTGACTCCGGAGCCTGACTAAGTGAGTGACTAACTATCTGCCGAGACCGCCCCGGCCCCGTGATCTGACTCAGCAGCCTGACTAAGTGAGTGACTAACTAACTGCCGAGACCGCCCCGGCCCCGTGACCTGACTCAGCAGCCTAACTAAGGAGTGACTAACTGCCGAGACCATCCCGCTCTGATAACCCGACCCCGATCGCCCTCCGGTCCTGCCCCCCCCCCCCCCCCCTGTCTGATGTCGTCGTCCCCGGACCGCCCCCGGGGTTCTGGAGTCTGGACATTGGCCTCGGCTCCTGTTCATTGCCCGCTCGTCCCCAGGGGTGGTACTGGGTCGCCTTTTGCTCGGTATTGTCCAGTAATGCTGCCGACCGTCCTGCTGCCGTGCGTGATAGAAAACACACGAAATTATCGCCAGTTGTGCCCACGGGTGCACTGCATACGTAGGCAACGACCACTAATGCCGATATATGCGTATATGTCAAACTGAACATGTCATATCCGCGTTGGCAGGCCCCGCTCTCATAGTGATGAGCATTGGAACCAAGCGTTAATACATTAGCTCACCATTGACTGAGTGGGAGGGACACATATTGCTCCCCTGACGAACAGTCACAATAGCTGAAAAGCCAATAAAGTTATCGACGTGAAACTCGGTGTACCTTCTGCCACATCCGTTCCACGCCCACTACCAGGGCCTCGTCTCATCAAGCGGCGTAACCTACGAACTTACGTATTTGACGCCGATTTTGGCGTAACCTACGCCGATTCCGTTGCATAGAGAAATATCCGGCGTAAGCTACGCCATTGAAACTACGCCGCTTCATTTACGTCAAAACACCGAATTGTTCGTAAGTTACGGCATTTGCGTTTCATAAAAGGGCGTAGCTTACGCCAAATAATATTTCAGGGCCTTGATGTTATGTTAAAAACTACGACGTAAGGATTTGTGGCGTTGTTTTAGTGCTCATGGCCGTGAAAGTTGTTTTGACTGCCTTGCTGGCATATTGTGTGAGCCTGGCGACGATATTAGAAGCTGGTGTGGGTATGTAGGGCCTTGGTGTGATGATTTTACATTGAACTTACACCAAGAGCATATTTATGTGAAGCACTAAACTGAAGTATTAGTTGAATCTCTGAAGAATTTGAGTGTCTCAAGTACCATGCGAACTTATACCTCATGACATAGTGTCACAGGGTCAAGTGTTCATGAGAAGTAAAATACATCACACTGTTTGGCGGATAAACATTGATACACATTTTGCATAAGTGCATCGGTCGCCAAAGAGGTCAGCGCTAGGAATGATTCATGGATAACCATTTGGGAAATTATTATTTCCGATACAAAGCATCATTTTTTTTTTGGGGGGGGGGGGATCAAATCACGTTTTACTCACCATTGAAATAGCATTGTACAGTCTTTTTTTTTTATTCAATCAGCCTTGTTTCTATGCGGGTTTTGATTCAATTATGATCCATGATTAAACAAATCCGGTGGTGAATCGATTCTTCTTTGATTCAAGGGATTTTGATGGAACGATTCCAATCGATTCAATCAGTCGAATCAATAACCAGTCTGGCTGACAGCTGTTGACACCATGTCATTTGTTGTTATGGATACATTCACAGTTCATAGTGCCAAGATGATCAGGAGTTTTGAAAAATGATGAAAAATGATGCCCAGGACGAAATAATTTCGCCGAAAAATACGTTATTGTGAACTTATTGACGCAGTTAGACACGAGTTTGGTGACGAAATCAGCCAAAGTTTTGAGGAATTTTGAAAATAAAGATAAACAAATTAAGTAGGTCAGCACAATAAGTATTTGTCGCATTGTGAATTGTCTATTTTTTCAGATATTCTCTCTTCCCCTCCCTTAAAACTAATACAGGGATGAAGTAAAACGTCAATTGAAATCGTTGTGAACGATTTTAAATTCACTGAAACATGTCCCGATTATTTTAAAGCAACTCTCTGGTATTCATGCCGTTATTCATATCACCGTGTTTCAAGTAAGACACAGACCAACATTGATACGCTGAGTGACTGCGGCCGCCCTGACCGGTCAGCGCGTGACAATCGACCGCCCTGACCGGTCAGCGCGTGACAATCGACCACCCTGACCGGTCAGCGCGTGACAATCGAACGCCCTGACCGGTCAGCGCGTGACAATCGACCGCCCTGACCGGTCAGCGTGTGACAATCGACCGCCCCGACCGGTCAGCGCGTGACAATCGGCCGCCCTGACCGGTCAGCGCGTGACAATCGACCGCCCTGACCGGTCAGCGCGTGACAATCGACTGCCCTGACCGGTCAGCGCGTGACAATCGACCGCCCTGACCGGTCAGCGCGTGACAATCGACCGCGATGCACGGATGATACATCCCCCGCGTCCCCGCCGCTTGCTCTGACGTCACTGGGCTCGGCGGGGACCGGGTCCAATTAATTCTGGGTAGGGCGCTGCGGTGCCACTGTCGTCGACTGGCTCCTATTCCCCCAGAGAACATCCGGAAACCGGCACACCGCCTGCGGGGACGGAACGCACGGCAACCAATCAGCACCGTTTGCAGTGACATGATAGGCGATGGCAGCATAGCGTGACTTACTTCGACGTGGAAAGTAGGTGTAGTCAACTGAGTTAGTATCGTGACACACAGGCAAACGTGGGGTCGGATGAATTGAAGAACTGGAGAGCTGAAGAGTACGCTACATAAAACAGGCTAAAATAATACATCCATGTCATAGTTAAAATTGAATGCACTCGTGATCTCGATGTTTACTTAAACGTATGTCAAACGCTGGCTTGAGCCAAAACACTATCTTTCAAATTCATTTGTTACTGGCTGAGGTCGTTCGGGCAGCAGACTAAATGCATTTCAATGGGGTCCTAGCAGGGGCGTCGCTACGGATTTTTACTGGGGGACGCAGTCACAGTCGCAGTCACAAGCAAAAGTTGTTGACCGGGGCGGGGGTAGCAGCACTGGCGGATAAAGGGTTCGAGTTTTTTTTTGGGGGGGGGGCAAAAAATAAGCTCAGCTTCATCTGCGAAAAGTTGTTGACGGGGGGGGGGGGGGGGTAGCGTCGGGTCGTCAGCGCGAGCAAACAAAAATACGGGGGGGGGGTGGGGTTGGTGTCGGGTCCTCGGCGTAAAACTGAATGAAATGAATTAATGGTGAATGAATGGACGAGCTTGACATTCAATCATAGCAGAAGCCAATCGTGTGTACCAACTTTTAGCTGCCATATCATAATTTTATTTTCTACAAAGTAATTAAGTACCTACATTACATCTTGAAGTACAAAGAAAGCACTCAACGATATATGGCTACAAATGACATGTAATTTGAGCTAAGAATAAATTAAGTTTCACATCCTTTGGAACGAATTCACAAAACAAAAATCAAGCAAGTATGCTTTCTTGAGGGGGGCGTATCCCCCCCCCCCCCTGCCGCTGACGCCCATGGGTCCAAGAGGCACATCCTAAGTATCCTGCTGGTTTTTGAGACCATGCACTTAAAGT
The DNA here is from genome assembly GCA_036785665.1 of Chirona hameri. NCBI lineage: Eukaryota > Metazoa > Arthropoda > Thecostraca > Balanomorpha > Balanidae > Chirona > Chirona hameri. The sequence goes on along the minus strand of JAXIVJ010006657.1, from coordinate 15,955 downwards.
TTCTGCTAAAATAACACAGAAATTCGGAGAAGTTGATGTATCTGGAACAGCGCTGCTTTTGGAGCGTGATAGATAATTGTCAAACTTTCATTGACGATATGAAGCAAATCTGCAGTCCCCAGTTTATATCACAAGTTTTCAAAATTAGCACATTTCCGCTTGTTTCATGTAGTATTCGATCGCAAATGTCGGAGGTAATAAAGTGGCAGAAACCGGGGTTGTGATGACTGTGATACATTGGAAGAACCATCCTATCATAAGTTGATTGAATATTTTTTTATGATAAACCATTGCCATTGTCATGGTAACGCTGTCAGCTGGGGATTTACCTCGGACTTTCTCAGAAAGTTCTAACCGCTATTTTGTAAAAGGCTAATTAGTGACAGTCGTTTTGTTTGCTGGTGCCAAACATGCTTCACTGATTGAAAAGTACTTTAATGAGTGGTTTTCCAGGATCTTGCAATGTCACTGAAACATGCGAGTTTTTCGGCAGCACACCAATTACCAATATAGCTTTGTGGACGAGCGCGACAAAAATTCACAGTTTGTGGCCGAGACGAAGTCGGGGCCTCTAACTGTGAATTTTGAAGCGCGAGTCCTCAAATAAATTTAGTGTGCAGCTGCAGCACGCGGTAGATAAAAATAAAGTCTGACAATTTGGTTCTCGTTGATGTATAATTATTTAGTCACGTGATCTATAGTCCCAAACTGCAGGTCACGTGACCTACAGTCCACAAACTCAAGTTTTTGGATTCCCGCCCACAAATATATATGTTTTAAACTTTTTCACCAAAGCACGTGAGTGAATGGTGAACAAACTTCAGCTTTACACTAAGTGCTTTTTAGGCACATGTCTCACAACAGACTAAATCACATTTTGTGTGTGATTAATAACAATTTATGTCAGAAACACCGAATTTTCAACAAAGATCGACTAAAGTGACAGACCATAGATCAATGAAACGTGTGTTTCTCTTCAGCGCATGCCTACGATTGATGAGAGGAAGGTGTGTCATATTTAGGGTCGATTTTCGTTGCCATTTTTGGAAATGTTGAGAATATCCCAGACCGAGATGGTTCAGATTTTGACCCACCAGCCCGGCGTGTATGACGCATTGACGTATGTCGTATTGACACATTGACTCATCAGAGCGTGACGCCCACATGTGCAATCTTTCCGCAAACTCATCTAACTCTGGGCCGATGCTTATCGAATGAGGGCCGTTGCGATGCTATACGTAGATAAATCGGTTCCTTTAACTGCCTTGACTGTGATGGGGTCAGCGGAAGAACCACATAATCGACTTTAAAGGGCCTGGTTGTCACCGAGCCTAGTTTGTCATTGCTCATACGAAGCGATATCAAACTCGGATAGTGCACTTTTCCCCTTATGACACGCTTGCAAATTGTTTGATTGCTAGCATTTGATGGAGTAGCATAACATTGGAATGAATGGTGGCAGAATGAGCTGCAGTGGTTACAATTTTACCTGTGGCATATAGTCGTACCAACGCGGAAACGCATACAGTATTTCGAATCATTATACCAGTACCAGAGTGATGCACCTTCAGGCAACAAGCAAGATGGAACAGCGGTCACGTGCAATTGCGTGCTTTCTAAATATGATTTGCGTTGTACCAGATATCTTTAACAAGTCAATAGACATGATCAGGTCACTGAGCTGTTTTCTGCTGCCAAAATAATTTTCTGAATTCATACCATCAAAATATTATTGATCCACCGACATCTGTGCATGGTAACTTATGTCAAACAACACATTTTATCAGCTGTATGCATGCGTTGTATTATCTATGTTTCTATAGTGTGGCAAGCACCTATGTGTAGTGCAGCAGCGTTTGCTTATCGCCACGCCGCAATGACACCTCACGGCTCACACTAACTATTATCTTCGGCCGGGCTGTCGTTCAATCATGTACATGGTACACACTGTTGCCTAAAGGTCGCAGCTGTCGGCGTATTTGTCAAAATGTCGCCACTCCATTCATTACGTCCTCTGTCGCGTGCTGAGGTGCTGGGCTCACCACCCAGCCTTCACAATGACCCATGTGTCGCAATCCGTCAGCCGCCATGGCAAACGAGCCTTTCCGGCGATACAGCGAGCGTCCTATTCACTGCTACACCGTTCATGATGCAATGCCACCATGCCCATTATGCTCTGCTGCAAGGCAGATACACCTGTGTGTGTGTGTGTGTGTGTGTGTGTGTGTGTGTGTGTGTGTGTGTGTGTGTGTGTGTGTGTGTGTGTGTGTGTGTGTGTGTGTGTGTGTGGGCGTGGGCGTGGGCGTGGGCGTGGGCGTGGGCGTGGGCGTGGGCGTGGGCGTGGGCGTGGGCGTGGGCGTGGGCGTGGGCGTGGGCGTGTGCGCGTGCGTGCGTGCGTGCGTGCGTGCGTGCGTGCGTGCGTGCGTGCGCGCGCGCGCGTGTGTATGCGTGCGTGCGTGCGCGTGTGTGTGCGTGCGTGCGTGCGTGCGTGCGTGCGTGCGTGCGTGCGTGCGTGCGTGCATATTATATGTACCCTATCAATGCACACGTGCTCAGCACAGCAGCGGGTGGCGTATTGACCGGCAGGTAATGCAGCATGATGTCCACCTGTGAAGCCAGGACCTGATCACTGGCGGGAAGCCAGGACCTGATCACTGGCGGGAAGCCAGGACCTGATCATTGGCGGGAAGCCAGGACCTGATCACTGGCGGGAAGCCAGGACCTGATCACTGGCGGCTGTACGCATGCTGCGCCGTATTACCGCCCATTGCCCTCGTGGCCACATGGCTTGTGTTTACTGTTTGTGATAAATTGCGTAATATGAGCACCATGAGTGATGTTATATCATAGCGGTTGGATATTGATTATCGGAGATAGATAGTCAAGGGAACTCGTGTTGACCACAGACTGCGTCGTCCGGCCCGGCCCGAGCGTTTAGCCTTGTCACACGGCCCCGGCGCTGCCCGTGTCCTCACCACAGAGCCCCGGTGCCGTGTCCTCACCACAGCGCCCCGGTGCCGTGTCCTCACCACAGCGCCCCGGTGCCTGTGTCCTCACCACATCCCGTGTCCTCGCCACAGCGCCCCGGTGCCGTGTCCTCACCACAGCGCCCCGGTGCCGTGTCCTCACCACAGCGCCCCGGTGCCGTGTCCTCACCACAGCGCCCCGGTGCCGTGTCCTCACCACAGCGCCCCGGTGCCGTGTCCTCACCACAGCGCCCCGGTGCCGTGTCCTCACCACAGCGCCCCGGTGCCGTGTCCTCACCACACCGCCCCGGTGCCGTGTCCTCACCACAACACGTGTCCTCACCACAGAGCCCCGGTGTCGTCCCCTCACCACATCACCCCGGTGCCTGTGTCCTCACCACAGCACCCCGGTGCCTGTGTCCTCACCACATCCCGTGTCCTCGCCACAGCACCCCGGTGCCTGTGTCCTCACCACATCCCGTGTCCTCGCCACAGCGCCCCGGTGCCTGTGTCCTCACCACATCCCGTGTCCTCGCCACAGCGCCCCGGTGCCTGTGTCCTCACCACATCCCGTGTCCTCACCACAGCGCCCCGGTGCCGTGTCCTCACCACAGAGCCCCGGTGCCGTGTCCTCACCACAGCGCCCCGGTGCCGTGTCCTCACCACAGCGCACCAGCGTGGTTCATGTCTGCATGTCACATCACGCGAGCGGGGCGGCCTCTGCACTCTGCACTCTGCACTCTGCACCCTTGTCACGCCACCCACACGATATCAGAGGTCACCCGAGACCAGTGGCATGATCTGTGACGTCACGTCCGCCAGCCGCCAGCGTGCGTTCTGTCAGCGTGCGTCTGACAGTCAGCACCAATCATAGCCTAGCATTGCGTCTACGTCACGTCACGTGCCACTTCCGCTTAACACGTGTGACGTCATGCGTCGGCTGTTGCTGCCGCCAACATTTTTGTCAGCCCGTCAGCGACGATAGAAACCGCTACTAAATCGCCAAACTGTTCGAAAAGTAGACAATGAAAGCGGCTAAAACTTTCTGTTTATGAAATAGTATTACATTGGATGATACAGACATTTGAATTGAAGTTATCGAGAAGTAATCGAGGAATATGAATTGAAGTGTGTTGGTTTAGTTAGCTGTGGCTAGCGCAACACATCCATCTGGGACCAAGTCGCTGACGGAGAAGTGCGTCGATTTGAAAACAGTGAGTGGTCCCTAATGCGTCATTTCTGTAGGCATTCACGTAAGATGGTTTTACGCATCGAACGGTCAGTCAGTTGGAGTGACGTCACGGCTCTCGAGTGATGAGACGTGTGCTGACGGATCGAATAGGGCCGGTATCCACCATACGTCACATCCCATCACTGGGCCCGGACCCCCCCCCCCCCCCACACACACACATACACACTCAAATAATGCGGACAATATTCACTTCGGAATGTTCCACTGGATTTGATAGAATTATTGACGCACATCAAGGACCTAAATGTCCGCACATACATTGTGCTCGACTCATAACGATCTAGATATGATGGAATATGTGTCATGTGTCAATCAATTTGACTTTTGATGAAAATATAGGCAAATGCTTTCAAGACATGAAATGAGATAGGATTGTGTGCCGTGAAAATTATGTAGTGGTGGATTAAATCCACCTGTTATGTAGTGGTGGATTAAATCCACTGCTGTATTTTGTTGAGAGATTATGGACCTGCGATCCATTTTAACGTCTATGCGCATGTGTGGTGCCACACATAGCGATAATCGCGACGATGGCATGTTGCGCCCCTGCGAGTCGCTGGACGGCTGTCCGCCTGGTGACACCAGGGTTACTGGCTAGACTGCGAGACAGAGGATCAAGTAAATCATCATCATTCAGCACGGCTGAGTGCTGCCCGCCACGCCGCCCTCGAGCCTCCCCAGCCCCCCCCCCCCCCCTCCGTCTACCCTGCTCGGCTCTGTAAGGAACATGAGCTCAATCTCACACCAAGCGAGCCCAGGATCAACAATGCAAGGGGTTTCATTCACAGCACATTCAATCCCGGTTTTGTATTTGCAAGTACCGCATGTCGTACTTTAAACGTCGTGTTTTCGAGATAACGACGTTTGTTGAGATCGCGTCACCGTTAACTTGTGATTTTCACGGCTAAACCAACATCACGACACTTTGTAAGATTGGGCCCTGGATCTCCAGGATGATTTAGATGCGTACGGCGAGGGCTGGGCGGGACTGCTTGTCATGACCCGAATTATGACCAGCACGTGGTTATAGCGACGTTCGACTCTGCCAGCGCCCACGTTTGACCTCTCAGTCATTGTGCCATTGGCAATGTTCATCAGAGCACACGTGCTGTTGGTGACGCTTGATAGAGCAGGCTGTCTTGGTGAGCTGAACCGTCCCGTCCCGTCCCCGGCCGTGATACCTGACGCTCGATAGAGCAGGCTGTCTTGGTGAGCTGAACCGTCCCGTCCCGTCCCCGGCCGTGATACCTGACGCTCGATAGAGCAGGCTGTCTTGGTGAGCTGAACCGTCCCGTCCCGTCCCCGGCCGTGATACCTGACGCTCGATAGAGCAGGCTGTCTTGGTGAGCTGAACCGTCCCGTCCCCGGCCGTGATACTTGACGCTCGATAGAGCAGGCTGTCTTGGTGAGCTGAACCGTCCCGTCCCGTCCCCGGCCGTGATACCTGACGCTCGATAGAGCAGGCTGTCTTGGTGAGCTGAACCGTCCCGTCCCCGGCCGTGATACTTGACGCTCGATAGAGCAGGCTGTCTTGGTGAGCTGAACCGTCCCGTCCCGTCCCCGGCCGTGATACCTGACGCTCGTTAGAGCAGGCTGTCTTGGTGAGCTGAACCGTCCCGTCCCGTCCCCGGCCGTGATACCTGACGCTCGATAGAACAGGCTGTCTTGGTGAGCTGAACCGTCCCGTCCCCGGCCGTGATACTTGACGCTCGATAGAGCAGGCTGTCTTGGTGAGCTGAACCGTCCCGTCCCGTCCCCGGCCGTGATACCTGACGCTCGATAGAGCAGGCTGTCTTGGTGAGCTGAACCGTCCCGTCCCCGGCCGTGATACTTGACGCTCGATAGAGCAGGCTGTCTTGGTGAGCTGAACCGTCCCGTCCCGTCCCCGGCCGTGATACCTGACGCTCGTTAGAGCAGGCTGTCTTGGTGAGCTGAACCGTCCCGTCCCGTCCCCGGCCGTGATACCTGACGCTCGATAGAGCAGGCTGTCTTGGTGAGCTGAACCGTCTCGCCCCCGGCCGTGATACTTGACGCTCGATAGAGCAGGCTGTCTTGGTGAGCTGAACCGTCCCGTCCCCGGCCGTGATACTTGACGCTCGATAGAGCAGGCTGTCTTGGTGAGTTGAACCGTCCCGTCCCCGGCCGTGATACTTGACGCTCGATAGAGCAGGCTGTCTTGGTGAGCTGAACCGTCCCGTCCCCGGCCGTGATACTTGACGCTCGATAGAGCAGGCTGTCTTGGTGAGCTGAACCGTCCCGTCCCCGGCCGTGATACTTGACGCTCGATAGAGCAGGGTGTCTTGGTGAGCTGAACCGTCCCGCCCCCTGGCCGTGATACTTGACGCTCGATAGAGCAGGCTGTCTTGGTGAGCTGAACCGTCCCGTCCCGTCCCCGGCCGTGATACTTGACGCTCGATAGAGCAGGCTGTCTTGGTGAGCTGAACCGTCCCGCCCCCGGCCGTGATACTTGACGCTCGATAGAGCAGGGTGTCTTGGTGAGCTGAACCGTCCCGTCCCGTCCCCGGCCGTGATACTTGACGCTCGATAGAGCAGGCTGTCTTGGTGAGCTGAACCGTCCCGTCCCGTCCCCGGCCGTGATACTTGACGCTCGATAGAGCAGGCTGTCTTGGTGAGCTGAACCGTCCCGTCCCGTCCCCGGCCGTGATACTTGACGCTCAATAGAGCAGGCTGTCTTGGTGAGCTGAACCGTCCCGTCCCGCCCCCGGCCGTGATACTTGACGCTCGATAGAGCAGGCTGTCTTGGTGAGCTGAACCGTCCCGTCCCGTCCCCGGCCGTGATACTTGACGCTCGATAGAGCAGGCTGTCTTGGTGAGCTGAACCGTCCCGTCCCGTCCCCGGCCGTGATACTTGACGCTCGATAGAGCAGGCTGTCTTGGTGAGCTGAACCGTCCCGTCCCCGGCCGTGATACCTGACGCTCGATAGAGCAGGCTGGCTTGGTGAGCTGAACCGTCCCGCCCCCGGCCGTGATACCTGACGCTCGATAGAGCAGGCTGTCTTGGTGAGCTGAACCGTCCCGTCCCGTCCCCGGCCGTGATACTTGACGCTCGATAGAGCAGGCTGTCTTGGTGAGCTGAACCGTCCCGTCCCGTCCCCGGCCGTGATACTTGACGCTCGATAGAGCAGGCTGTCTTGGTGAGCTGAACCGTCCCGCCCCCGGGCCGGCCGGCCGTGGCACCTGACGACTCAGGTCGTGTGTCCGACACTGAGTACGTGACTCCAGCCCGGTTTCACACCCAGCACCGTCACGGCTCCTGCCACTAACGCGGCGTCATACGGGACTCAGCCCTTATCTCGGACGGTCAGACACCGCGATGCCCGCCTCTTCAGCCGCCCTCGGCTGAGGTGACCGCCGCTCGTCACGTCGGCGGTCCGGCACTCAGCCGCACCATCAGCGCTGCGGTGGCTGCCGCTTACAGGATGAGGTACGCCCAGAGGGTGGCGGCCCGCGCAGCCGGGTATGGCACGGGCTGTCGCGCCTGGCCGCCATGTTGGATCGCCGAACCGAACGCGGATTAACAATGGGGCTGTTGGGGGGTAGTAGTAGTAGTAGTAGTAGTAGTATTTTATTGAGGTCTCAAGTGTTTGGCTTTTCAGCCCTCGCGTCAATGACATTTCATCAAAAGCTAACCATGTAAAATCGATCTGATCACATACCGCATACACACTAAAGTAAAAACACTACACGCTGATACTGCACATATAAAAACACCACACAAAATACAATCGCTAAATAACATTTAAAACACGATGAGCCAGTGAGTATTCAAAGAAAACCTAGATAGACGTTAAGACGATCATGCTACTGTTGACTAGCAATTTGTATGCGCTCATTCCACGCCATCACGGCCCTAGAGGGAAAGCTGCGCCTTGCTGCCTCGGTCCCGACTCTAGGCAGCTCCAGCATCCCTGCCTCAGTTCCTCGCGTCTGTATCCCTGCCATCACGGCCCTAGAGGGAAAGCTGCGCCTTGCTGCCTCGGTCCCGACTCTAGGCAGCTCCAGCATCCCTCCCTCAGTTCCTCGCGTCTGTCTACTCGAAACAATGGCACGGCGAGTCAGGCAGTCAGCTAGAGCAGGTGGGCCTGTGTTGGAGAGCAGCCGCTGCACCATGGCCAGGTCTCGAGCCTTGATCATCTCCTCGAACCTCGGCCAGCCCAGGGCCTGCAGGGTGGGACTAATGTGATCTCGTCGGTGTTGGCCTGACACTATGCGGGCTCCAAAGTTGATGATTTTTATAAATTGTCTTTTTTTTAGTCACGTTACACCCTCCCCATGCTGTTAGGCAGTACTGAATTTGAGGGAAAACTAAGGCCTGTACTAAAAGCTTTTTTGTTTCACGCGGAATTGTGTGCCTTAATTTTGATAACCCGACGAGATCGCAATAGCACCGGCGAGTGACCTGCGAAATTTGCTTCTACCAGTTTAGGGCTGAATCCACCATAACGCCGAGGATTTTAGTGTGGGGCGAGGGACTGCCTTCTGTACAACCGAACCGGATGCTTAAAGAAGTAGTTAAGTTCTGTTTAACCGGTTTTACCACTAATAATTCCGTTTTGGTGGGATTTATTTTCAGTCGATTTTGCGTGAACCAGTTTAAGGCAATGTCCAATGTGCTTTCCACTCGCCGCTTTAGCGTTTTCAGATTTTTAGGCGCATCCGAGTCCAAGAACTGGACATCATCTGCGAACAAAACTTGTTTTCCTGAGGTAAGATGTGACGTCATATAATTCATAAAAATTAACAAAAGTTTTGGTCCTAAGTTCGATCCTTGAATGACCCCGTGGGTTATTGGGAGGGGCGGAGCATTGCTCCCCTGAATTTGTTGAGTTCGGTCAGTCAGCTAGTCCCTGAACCAATGGTCGTCAATGCCGTACCAGCCGAGCTTTTCGAGGAGATAACCGTGCTCTACGGAATCGAACGCTCGAGATGTGTCTGCCGCCAGCATCGTCGTAACTTGACCCGAATCACGATTTGAAACTAGGTAGCTGACTGTGTCCAGCATCGCGGTCTCGGTCGAGTGCCCCGATCGGAAGCCATGCTGTGAGTTTGTCAAAATATGATTCCTTTCCAGAAATGACGATAGCTGCCATTTAATTAATTTGTCACAGAGTTTGTTGTTCCAGCGGGGTTTCAATTCCGGACCAGTATCTCGGCAACCACGAGTCGCACAGACATGGGACAAACACAGATGTGTACATAAATCATCGGCCCGGAGTATGCACTGTGTCGATACAATAAATACAAAATCGATAAAAATATACAGCTGTAAAGCTCATCCAAATCCGTCCAATATCCACCCAAAATGTATTCATATTTACAAGCATGAAGCTTATAATGACAGGTTTAATAAAACGCGTCCGACCCCTCCGTTCATGCTCCTCGCCTGGCCCGGCGTTCCAGCGTGGTGGCCGGCCGCGACCGCTCTCAGGCACCCTTGTCCTTTCCAGTTGTTATTGAGTTAGTGGGTACGCCTCGACTGCCCTCCCATCCCCCTCCGCCGCCCCGGCTGCCGCTCCGACAGCCCCCCCCCCCCCCCCACCACCACCACCAGTGCTGTTCGGTTCCCGTCGCCCGCACGGCCATTTGTATCAAAGCTCCAAAGTTTGTTTTGCTATGTACCCCACCCCCGCTGGCCGGTAGCCTGCCGTGGTCCCACCTCGCCCCCAATGCCGTTCCCTCGCTGATTAGTGAAGAGCCAGGTTGAGGGATTGTTGACGGCTGTGACGTGACCGCTGTCGCCAGCTGCCCCGGCCAGAGTCGACTCACCAGCGTCTTATCGCGGCACCGCAGCTGCGCGCTGTATGTACTCAGGTGCTCGTGATGAGTCACTGAGTCGAGCCCAACTGCGGCGCCGCCACGTGCGCTGATGCCCCCCCCCCCCCCCCCCCCCACTCACCCAGCGGGTACAAAGTTTCATCTTGTATTCAATGATGCTGATGAAGTCTTTTTGACGAAACGCGTCCACAAATGTGTTTGCTTTCCTGTGTCATATGCCATAGTTGTCTGTATTTTAATACAAATGTCAGATGATGACACATTCAATGTTGACCAGTCAATCAACGTTGTTGGAAGTCAACGCCATCATATCTGCGGAAAATTATAGCTACATTAACTTATACCTATACATAACGTTCATGTTTCATTATGACTCACGATTTGAGCGTCGTGTCGTCACGGAAGCTGCAGCACTGTGAGACCCATTCATGTTGTTTGCTGAGCTCTCAAATGAGGCATTCTTTGGAATGATAATACAAAATGTTTTTGTTTTACTACATACTGTAAACCACTGTTAACTGGGCGCCGGAAATATTTGTTCTGGCTGTTTGTGCGTATTTGTCACGGCGCACTGCTGTCTGTAGTCTGCACCATGTGCGCGGTTCGGCTGTGCCTGGTGATGTAATGAACTCTTCTGATGTTGTTTATCCATGCCGCTTAACCCTATTCCCTGCGGGGCAGATTCTGCCCCTCCCGGTGGTTAATCACTTGCCGTTTCTGAACCGTTAGGCCTAGCGTCCTGAAACTTTGTGACTTTTCCCAAAATTGAATGGCGCGTGTTGTGCCAAAATTTTGCAAAAATCGGTCTAGCAGGGGCGGTTCCAAGCTCCTGTTTTGGGGTGGGTGTTACGAATGCGGTTTTGCGGCGCATACTTCCTTCGTAGTTTGCAGTGCAATAAATGCGTCAGAAACAATTTCAATGCAATATGCATCATAGATACTGGGATTGTACATATTTTTGGGGCAGAGGCGCACTCAGGATAAAAAATGGGAGGCGATAACCACCCTCAAATTAGGTCCAACTTCAAATTAGTAAGATGATAAAAGCGTTACGCGCATGGTGCCCCCCCCATGTTTTTTTCTTTCTTGGATCCGCCTATGCGCAATATATCAAATTTAACAAATGACTGCATATAATGCCCACATGTGACGTTCATGTGGTCCTAAACAATCACGAACAGCACATATTTTTTTCCTTCTGAAAATCCCCCCATTTTACATTCCCTGAATACGCCTATGATTTTTTTTTTGTCTTTTGATATATTAAAGACCAGTGCATTTGAAGCTCAAAAACGTTTGGGGCATGCAAATTGGTCGAGCCACATGGCCGCAATCACCTTTAAAAAAACAACCAACATTTTCGGATTTTTGCCTCCTGGCCCCCCATTTTTGAACAAACAAAAAATGTCGGGGTCCGCAAAGAGATATCTTGTCATGACGAATCGAATGGCGTTTTCCCCATCGCAATGGATCAAGCGGGTCTCAAGATCTCGGGGGGGGGGGGGGGAGAATCTGCTCCCCCCGCAGGTTAACGTAATTCTGGGCGCCCGCAGGGAATAGGGTTAATCATGATCATGATCAGTACACCCATCTTGAAGCCGGTCTCTCCTGATAGTTGACTAGTATAGTGTCGATTAACTGCGTTGTTTTGACCATTAGCAACAGTCTGCTATAGTTATGGGAGTTGTTTTACAGCTGTTTGTACGAGGTCATTATGAAGCATGGGACGTGAAGCATTCAATTATGTATGCAGTATGAAGTGTTTTGTTCGAATAGAGACCAAAAGAGTGCAACCACCAGAAGATCACATCGGTTTCCATTGTCGTTGTTTGGTGCTGGCATACTGTTTACCGGAAACTAACCGAAAATACCGGACCGGATTGTACCCTTGCATGCATTTCGAACACAACCTTTTAACACGCTAGCGCAAATAATCATGTTAGAGTGCTACAATATAATTTACGTCCAACGCATGTGTCGACTTTCCGTTCGGCTAAGTGCTTCCGAGCTTTCCCGTTCGTCCATTACAGTCCAACCTCTCCCCTGGGAAATTGTAGGGGCCGTATTCACGTCGACTGCGTATGTGGATTTGCTTTCTTCACCCGCGCCGTGCCGGTGCTCGGCGCCACCTTTGCCGTGCCCGGGGCGGGGGGGGGTGTTTAGACACCCCCATCTAACTCGAAAACTAAAAGGGCTAAAAAGTCGCAGAAAAGCGCGTTCGAAAGCTCTCGACAATCACATTCGAAAGTACTTCAAATATTTTTTTTCTTCCTAAAGCCAATATTGAGGTCACCAGAGGTCATCAAAGGTCAAATTTCCCCGTTTTAGGACTTCGCTCCAGAAATCCCCAGATATCACAGGAACTATGGTAGCTAGGAACAAACGGAAAAGAGCAATGGAAAGCTATTGAAACATGTAATCGATAAGGTGTCCGCAGATTTTAGCTCAGGTCAATAGTTTAGGCTCCAAGGCTCATCAAATGTCAAAAAGGCTATTTTTTACAAAACAGTTTTCACGAATATCTTTTTACCTAATAACGACAAGGCAATACTTTTGATGCCATCGTATGTGTCTCGTCAAGGCGCTTCGACTCATTAGTGTTGACCAGGTTAGGTCAACTTCAAAATTTGGCCTCAGGTCAAGGTCAAGTGGTGACCCAAGTAGGACATGTTGCTTATGGGAAGACGTGCCTCGACGAGACAAACACATTGGTGTCGGTTTCACTTATCTATCATTATGTCGAGAGTTATTGACATACAACTGTTGGTGACCTTGGATGACCTCGGCTGACCCTGTAGGAGTTACTGAACAAAAATGGCACCTAGGCCATCAATAATGGCCTATAATAACATGATCCAGAAGGAATTAGACTGATATCTTGCGTATCCTTGGAATAGGAAGCATTTTAATATTTCCCCATTGACTTATGGGGAGGTCACGAAATTGACCCGACCTTAGGTCGCTGATATTAAACAAATCCAAGATAAACGAATTGTAGATATATATGACCTTATGAAATCCTGTAAGTGTAAAACCGATCATCCAAAAACTGTGACTGTGGTACGACCACAAGTTTTTTTTTGGAGGTGGGGTCACGTGACCTTGCCTGGTGTCCTGACCTGAGATGACCCGAGGTATTTTTTTCTGACATAATGTGCGCAATTGATGCCCGCACAGCTGTGCCAAAAACGGTGGCGCTGCGCGCTGCCGTTTTTTTTCGCTATCCTCGAAAAACCTGTTTCTGTGTAAATGTGTCGCACACAAATGTGTACAAATTGACCTGTACAAATGTCTAAATGCTACGAAAACGAACTGTACTATCGTTGTATGCTTAATATACCGGAACAACAAATACATTTGACGCCAATTAGCATTGTGTAAGTGATCAAATGTGACCATGATTTTAAAATATATTGTTTTGGAAAAAAGCTACCAAGTGACCCCGGTCTCCCCTATCCGCAGTTTCACGTTAATAGCGCTATTGGTTTTTGAGCTATTACGAAAATTTATCAGGGGAGGCGTTAAACGCCCTCCCCCTCCCCCCAGTCAATGGCGGGTTAAGTCGACCCAGAAACGCGAATTTTATTTAAAACTGTTTAAATGTAAAACCATGTAGTTAGATACTTATTTATCTTAGTATGTATAATAGGGTGTGTCATCAGTCACAAATTCAAGTTGGACAAAGAAATTCCATGGCACCTCAAAACACCAACCCTACCAATATTTTTTCATAAAAACTAGAATTCTTGAGGCACGGACGATTTACTTTGCATACGGAAAATCTTGCTATCGAAGGTGCTGCCACCTCTAATAGTAATTTTTGTCACCGCTGTACTTGAGGGAATGAGTTCATCAAATAAGAATACACTTTCTTCTTCGCTTTTAACTTCTAGATACTGAACATATTACATGAAAATCAATCATTTGGCGCAATGTTTTTTCTTGCACGACGCTGCTATAATACCTACAGAACAGAGGATCACAGATAGCACACACAGATAGATCACAGATCACACTTCAAGTCGGGCCGGGTACCGAAGAGCCATCTGTGCAGCCGACGTGATTCTGGGTAGCTAAGCAGTAATGGCACGCACTGGCGCACAGCCGTCGCCACGTCTTTACCCCCACCCCCACCCCCACCTCCACCTCCACCTCCACCTCCACCTCCACCTCCACCTCCACCTCCACCTCCACCTCCACCTCCACCTCCACCTCCACCTCCACCTCCACCTCCACCACCACCTCCACCCCGCCAATCCACACACAGACACACACCGAAACACACTGTACCTACATACGAGATCGAGCCGCCAATTATGCACATCTCTCAGCTGAGCCAGCGCGATCGGTGCATCTGTTCAGACCATACATGATCCTTCATCCAGGACCGCCTGCTGTCTACGTCCACACCAGGGGTGGATCCAGGGGGGGAGGGATTTATCAAAATAAAAAAGGCATGTTTCGAGACCAGTTTTGTCTCAGAAATACAGAGGTGGCATTGATTTGTCTGTACCAGGTCACTAAAAGCCAAAAAACGCAACTCCAAAAAATGACATCATGGGTGAGAAAAGTTGTCCGTGCCTCACGAATTTTGCAATTGACGCGTTTTCTATTGACTTGCAGGCTACTAAAGAGTCTTGTGCCATGGACAATCTTTGTCCAAATTGAAACCATGAAAATAACCCCCTCGATGACACACCCTAATGTATGTCATTGAGCATGTGTTATGCAACACGAAACGTTTGGCGAACCTACCTATTTTATCTGATTCTGATGACGAGCATCGGCGAAATACTATTCCAACATCAAGAAGCTAGCAGGAAACTGATACCAAACATTGAATCTCTCAACACAAAGATTACCAACGCGAAACTATCCGTCTTGTTTAACGAAACATGCATATCAAACAACTTGCTTCCAAACTTTACAAATATATATATATATATATATATATATATATATATATATATATATATATATATATATATATATATATATATATATATATATATATATATATATATATATATATATATATATATATATATATATATATATATATATATATATATATATATATATATATATATATATATATATATATATATATATATATATATATATATATATATATATATATATATATATATATACATATATACATATATACATATATACATATATACATATATACATATATACATATATACATATATACATATATACATATATACATATATACATATATACATATATACATATATACATATATACATATATACATATATACATATATACATATATATATATATATATATATATATATATATATATATATATCTATATCTATATCTATATCTATATCTATATCTATATCTATATCTATATCTATATCTATATCTATATCTATATCTATATCTATATCTATATCTATATCTATATCTATATCTATATCTATATCTATATCTATATCTATATCTATATCTATATCTATATCTATATCTATATCTATATCTATATCTATATCTATATCTATATCTATGTCTATGTCTATGTCTATGTCTATGTCTATGTCTATGTCTATGTCTATGTCTATGTCTATGTCTATGTCTATGTCTATGTCTATGTCTATGTCTATGTCTATGTCTATGTCTATGTCTATGTCTATGTCTATGTCTATGTCTATGTCTATGTCTATGTCTATGTCTATGTCTATGTCTATGTCTATGTCTATGTCTATGTCTATGTCTATGTCTATGTCTATGTCTATGTCTATGTCTATGTCTATGTCTATGTCTATGTCTATGTCTATGTCTATGTCTATGTCTATGTCTATGTCTATGTCTATGTCTATGTCTATGTCTATGTCTATGTCTATATAGATATAGATATAGATATAGATATAGATATAGATATAGATATAGATATAGATATAGATATA
>JAXIVJ010006656.1:35000-65545 GCA_036785665.1 Chirona hameri | reverse complement strand
GCCAATGAATATCTGTCATCAGACGAGGCCCAGCAGCATAACAATTCATTGTAAGTAGGCATGTATTTGGTGAGGCACTACGCCTGTAGACTATCTCTGTAGAAATAAAAATAAACTATAGAAAATCTCGATATTACGCAGTTCACACAAATACACACGATACCGAGCATGCCCGATCACAATATAGGCCAACTCTTTCGGCAGGAGGGGCCTCCGCTGAGCCGGCCGCCCTCCACCCGTACCGACCGCCGCTGCCGCCGCCTGGCGGCCGCTACTTGAGATACACGTTGATGATGTTCTCCACCAGCCAGTCGATGCTGAACTGCAGGTGGTCCCCCTCCGACTCCAGCATCACCAGCTTGCCGTCCTTCTCCATCTGCTTCAGTCCCAGGTAGTCCTGCGAAAGGGAGGTCAGGTGACACGTCAGCAAGACACGGCAGCGGACGAGGGACCCATTGGCACGCGTCTGACAATGGTTGATCAGCAACGTCATCCAGCACCACTAATGGAAGGGGCAGACCAGCCGCCACTGACCAGCAGCACCAGCTATAGTTAGTAGTAGTTAGTAGTAGTAGTTAGTAGTTAGTAGTAGTAGGGCGCGAAAACGTCAATGCTTCACAAAATCGGCGTTTTAGCACTTGTCAGGGTTTTTTTGTGTGAAAAGGGGCAAAAATGATATAAAGATGACACAACAGAGACTTTGAAATATAGCAAAATGTCTCGTAACGACCGGTAAAACAGCTTGAATCATGTTGCATGTTTGAGCACCCAGTGTTTGAAAACCAGCTGCATCACTACATCCTCGCCTATCTCAGCATCCTCAGCTACCTCAGCATCAGCAGTGTATGCAGTTCGCATCGATATGTTAAACTAGCCTGAGTGTAGAGTTTGGTCTGCTGCAGTGGCACGACCGTCTTGTCCTGGCCGTCGGCGTAGAAGCCGAAGTGGAAGACTCCCGCGGCACCACCATCGTATCGTTAGCGAACATCACCAGCACCAGGTTCTCCAGCTGGTTCAGGCTCGTCTTGTATGTCTCGTTCTTCACTTCCTGTAACACACAGCGGCAGGATAAAGACCTAAAGGTTAGGGAAACATCCTAAGCGGTGACGCTACAACTCAATCAATGGTCGAAATAGAGCCACAAAAATGACAATAAATTGCTATTCAGTTCAGTAAATTCAGTAAGACCTAATAAATGGTAAAGTTTTCCGGCGGTTAGTCCCGTTCAAGTGACAGATGGCAAAGCAAGGGGAAATGCTCGATATTTATATTCTTAAAGTTAATGCTACTACGCCTGATATGTTGTTCGAAAAGAAAGACTATGTATTTATTGATGACTGTTTTTCAGTACTCCCACGTACCCAAACAGCTTCCAATTAACCCTGATTTGGAAAGATATTTACAAGGTCTTTGGAAATCAATGACGCTTAACCCTATTTATAACAGGGGGGCGGGGCGGATTCCCCCCCCCCCCCCCCCCCCCTCATGTTTTTCACAGATATCTCCAGAACGGCTGGGAGCAGGCCCATTAAATTTTTGGACTTTTCATAGAAATGAACTCCGCATTTGGAGTCAAAATTTTGAGTTCTTAACCTGAACAGAGGCGGTTCCAGGGCACAGTTTTGAGTGGGTTCGGAGGCGACATTTGGCGATAATACGGAAATGCGATCTTCACGGTTTCTTCCTAACTGCATCAAGTATGAAGGAGTTACATCGGCTTACGGTGATTGCAACAAGTGCAAATTAGTTGATGTTAATGAAATATCATAAAAATTGCATGACAGAGGCGGTTTCAGGGGCTTGAAAAGGGGGGGGGGGGGGGGGTTTCCAGGAAGTATTCAATGCTTGGCGGGAAGCCAATAGAGCAATGTAAGGGGGAATTTATAGCTATCAAGATGTAAAAGATAGCTTCTGCTTCCATTATTTGCATAATTTATTACATATAGAGTTTCAGGGGCGTGTTCAGGAACATGAAAAGGGGGGTGACTGGCATAATGGCGTATGACGACGATATGCCAGTGATGACGATATGCCAGCGATAACGGCGCAATATACGTTTAGCTTATAATAATATATGCACATATGAGACCAGAAAAGGGAATAAAGTCATTTTTTGCAGAGGCGCGCTCAGGAATGGAAGAAAGGGGGTCATATTATTGCAAGGAAACTAAGAGGCATGGGCGTACAATGACATAGCATACTGCAGTTTTCGGATGAAAAACGCACCACAGGCTACTCTACGAACGATTATAAGATAATAGGCGAGTCCAGGTAGGGTAAAAAGGGGGTAAGCAATGTTAATTGAAGTTGTAAGTGAAATAGTCACTGTTGACTAGTTAGTATCATAATAGCGGATAATTTTTTATTGCTTTCATCGCCAACAGTCATACTCCACTGACAGGCGAAGTCAAAAAGATAAAAGACATGAAACACAACACATATATCACAGCTAAAGTCGTTATAAAAGTAGAAGATGAATGACATGATGAACGAAGTGATGATGACTATACGGTTTAAAACGTACCTGATCACGAGAGCTCTAAAAACGCCAAAACTGTCATGAAGGATGTCTACGTTCAAATGACTGGCCAAGAAAACATTCATGGCTTTAGGGATCCTGCAGAGCATCCCTGACTCGATAGTTCTGACTCGAGCTCGAGGCACGGCGAACAGGGTGAGGGTGCGGGTCGATCGAGGCGGCACGTGCAGAGGAAAAGAGTTGAGCAGAACCTGAGAATCCACTCTCCCCCGCATAATGTTCCTCAGGAAGAGCATGTCATGCTGCACTCTGCGTTGTGCTAAAGATGGAATTTTGAAATGAAGCAGAAGGCTACCACAAGAAAGATCATTCGTTTGTCCGGAGGAAGTGTGAGCTAGCAGCCAAATGAGGAACTTGTGCTGCACTCGATCGACCCGCACCTTGTGGGAGTTGGCCGCCCCCGCCCAGACCACGCTGCAATACTCTAAAATCGATCGCACATTCGCGAAGTACGCAGCCAGTACTGCGCTTCGGTTGAATTTTGACTTGCTGGTACCGACTTGGAAAGAGCTGATAAGGAGACCGAGTGCTCAGTTGGCCCTGGTGACAGTATCCGATACATGTGGTGCGAAAGTTAATTTGGTGTCCATCGTTACACCCAGGTCCCTGATCTTACTCACATGTTCCAGCCCGGTACCAGCGATAAAATACTTGGTCTGGACGGGTGCACGTCTGAGAGTCATCGTAAACGATTTGCATTTTGCAGGGTTGAGAGCCAGTCCCCACCTGACGGACCACGCTGCCAGATGGCTAAGATCCCTCTGCAGCAACAGTCCGTCAGATGGAGTGGTGATTTTACGGACAATTTTGACATCATCGGCATACAGAAGGCAGCCGGATTCTATTTGGCACGGTATATCGTTAATAAACATCGAAAAGAGAAGGGGAGCCAACAGTGATCCTTCTGGAACACCGGAGATAACCGGTTGCCAGTCGGAGGTTTTTCCGTTGACGTTAACTCTCTGGCGTCTATCGGACAGATACGAGACGAACCATTTCAGTGCGAGCTCCTTCAAATGGTAGGAGTGTTTTAACTTATGAATGAGAAGCGCATGGTTGACGCTCTGAAAAGCGGGCGAATAATCAGTGTAAATGACGTCCGTCTGGTAACCGTCCGATACGGCCTCCCACGCGTGCTTAAGATAAACACTTAAGTTCGTGCTGCACGAAAGCCTAGGAATGAAACCATGCTGCTGCTGGCTCAAAACCGGTGATACATGATAAAATATCTCGTCGAACACAACACGCTCCAATACCTTCCCGAAGAGAGGAAGCAGGGAAATAGATCTGTAGTTTGAAGGCTCTTTTGTGTCGCCTTTCTTGTATAATGGTATAATATTTGCCCGCTTCCATCTCTCAGGGAAGACACCAGACATGGCCGAAAGGTTACATATCTTAGTGAGCGGAATGACTAATTCATCCGCGCACTCGATGATAATGCGAGCACTGATGTCTGTCCCGCATGCCATATTGGGACTAACCATCGCCAGCGCAGCTCGCACAGCAGCCTCAGATACATGCAGCTGACTCATTGTCTGGATTGGGAATGTCGGTGCATCAGGGTAGCTTTTCACAAGCGGATCGGTAAACTTGGCGGCAAATGCCTCGTTCAGAGAGTCCGCGCGATCCAAGTCATCCGAAACGAGTGCACGGTCCGAGTTATACAACACCGGCGATATGCTAGATTTCTTTGTTATACATTTCAAAAATGACCAATAGCGCTTTGGGTTTGTTTTAAAGTCATCGGTGAGCTTTCGTAAATATTCGAAGTACTTAGAGCTAGATTTAAAAGCACGTCTCTTGTCCGCGAACTCCGCCTGGACCGCCGGACCGGGATTTCTCCGCAGCCGCCGGAAAGCCGCCTCCTTCAGCCGGAGAGCGGTTCGCACCGCACCATCGAACCACGGGGGTAGACGGCGCCGGAGGATCACCGTGGGGACGTGGTCGGCGATGGCCGGCTCCAGCAGGGTGTAGAAGGTGTCCACTGCTTCGTCGACTCCGACGTCATCCAATAGCCCCCACGGGATCAGGGAGAGACTCCGGCGCAGGCCGTCGAAATCCGCCCGCTTGTAGTTAAGGGCGGTGCGCCGATTGACCACAGGCCGACGGCTCACCGGCACGCTGAGTGTGGCGATTGTCTCCCTGTGGTCAGAGACGAGCAGGCCGTCCCGCACGATGACCTGCGCCGACATGCGCCTGGTTAACACTAGGTCGAGAATGTTCTCACCCCTAGTGGGCTGGCACACCCACTGTTTGAGACCTAGTACATCGCACAAGTCGACGAACTTAGTTGCACGGCTCGTCGCTCTGCGAACGTCGGGAGCAGCACCGTCCGTAACACCGGCCGCCAATGACCAGTGTATTTCAGGTAATATAATATACTTATCAAAAAGTCTTGCGCCGCCCCAGTTTGGATCCTAGATACGCCTATGATGAAGTACAACATGCAAAAAGGAACTATCTACGATCAGTAACATATTTATAGTGCTGGGTAGCAACTTGTCTGCGGTTAATACCTTTTCCCAATTTTACCCCCTTTTCACTAACCTGGTACCGCCTATGGCAAAAATATGATTTATAACTGTTTTTCTAATGTCTCAATCACATACCATTTCATTTATAAAAAAAACATTATTACGCATTTACTTCACCCCCCATATTGAGTTACCTGCACACGCCTATGATTTTTGAATTTTCAAATGTCACCATCATATATCAATTTCCAATTAAATCTCTATCGATTCCTATTAGTTGTGTTAAAATCGGTCGATAAACATGAAAGCTATGTTGGATCAAAAATACCACTAAAATTTGTAGTTTTTGCCCCCCTGTTGCCCCCCCTATCCCAAATTTATATTTGTATTATTATTTATAAATGTAGATCGTGTTGAGGGGAACCAAACACCGTTTCATTTTGAAAATCGGACGGGTAGATCTCGAGATCTCTGGGGGGGGGGGCGGAATCCGCCCCCCCCCCCCCTGTTACAAATAGGGGTAGCCAGGAGCCTGTTACAAATAGGGTTAACCATATTAGTGACAGGCTCCTGGCCACCTCTATTAGTGGCAGGGGGATCTGTTTCACCCCCCCCCCCCCCCCCCCCCCCCCCCCCCTCCCCCGGAGATCGAGATCCACCAGTCAGATTTTCACAAATCAAACGGCGTTCGATTCCCCTCAACACGATCCACATTTCCAAAAAATACTAAATCTTTGATAAGGGAGGGGGGGGGGGGGGAGGACCGGGCAAGAGGGGGGGGGGCAAAAACTACAAATTTTAGAGGTATTTTGATCCAACACAGCTGCCATGTTTATCTACCGATTTTAACGAAACTAATGGGGGATCGATATAGATTGAATTGGAGATTGATATATGACGGTGACTTTTTACAATAAAAAAAAACATTTGCATGTCACTCAATATGGGGCGTTTAGTAAATGCGTAATAAAACAGTTTGTGATGTGTTTGTTTTATTATAAATGAAATGGTGCGTTATTGTGACATCAGACAAAACAGTTATAAAACATATTTTTCGCCATAGGCGGTGCCAGGTTAGTGAAAAAGGGAGGCCAAATAGATACAATATTAAAGGGAATAGTCGACCTTGGTAGATTCGAGCGAATGCTATAACGTGACTCAACAGAGTACGCAGATAACGATTCTGCTATTAATTTGTCATAACACCCGGGAACTGTGGACATTTTGATGAAATACAATATTATACAACATTACTTCATATTGGCACCAAAGTTTGGCGAAATAGAGCCAAGGTCGGTTGACTTTACCAGAAAATATTGGTTATAATGCTATGACGTCACCGTCAATCTGGTATAAATCTCGGCGGTTCGTTCGAAAATCTGCTCTAAGAGCCGTTGAGGTAGAGTTTTGGGAAAAACGAACCGTGAATCATATGATTTATATTTCCAAGCTACAATTCTGCTATCTCAGTTCAAAACCCCATGTCGACTATATAAGGTCGACTTAACCGCAGGAAAGTTGCTACCAAGCAATATAAATAAGTTACTGATCATAGATAGTTCCTTTTAGCATGTTGAACTTCATCATAGACGTATCCAGGATCCAAACTGGGGAGGCACAAGACCTTTCGATAGGTATATTTTCCGCTATTATGATACTAACTAGTCAACAGAGACTATTTCACTTGCAACTTCAATTCATATTGGTTACCCCCCCCCCCTTTTTACCCTACCTGGACTAGTCTATTATCCTATAATCGTTCGTTGAGTACCCTCTGGTGCGTGTTTCATTCGAAAACTGCAGTATGTGTCATTGTAGGCACATGCATATTAGTTCCTTTGCAATAATATGACTCCCTTTCTTAGATTCCTGGCACGCCTCTGCAAAAAAAAAATGACTTCATTCTCTCTCCTGGGCCCAATCTCACCAAATGCCGTAAATTTGCATTTGGGGCAGAATGGGCCATTTTACCGCAACTCAATCTCACCAAACCGGGTGGGGTAGATTCTACCGCGTCCAAAATACCCCATGCCGTAAATCGGATTCTACCCCATTTTTGCGGTAAAATAAGAGGCTTTCGGCGGTGAAACAGACGAACAGCCTCACATAAACAGCTGTTTGCAGTTGATTCTACCCCAAATGAGCACCGAAATCACGGCACAATTTCTGCCGTATTTAGCGTCTTCCGAACTGTTTCATACGAAGATAACGATTAATTGCAGAAGAATGTGTGCCCCGCATTACTTACGACGGAGATTGAACAACTGCCTGAAAAGGTGAGGTAAGTTGTGGTGATGTCAGTCGATATTACTTCACCAATTACCCATGTATGCGTGTTTGTTATTCACGACACAGACAGTGTCGCCCTCTTGATTCAATAAGAAACGATGCTATTTATAGATATCGCTATTAGTTAAAATATTGCAGATTGAAGGTCAGGGTGCATTATAGTGGTTTGTTGAGATATAGGGGTATTATTTCAGAGTTGGTCCAACAGCAGCTACAGACATAAATAATGGTTTCCCTGCAGCTTTATTAGTTTCATCATTCTATTTAACATTTAAATTGTTATAATTGTATGGCAAGGGAAAATTGGTCACAATAATAGTTTAACCCTCGCCCTACTGGAGCAGGCAGGGTCCTAGGATTGCTTTGAAGCTGGGATGCGGAGTGAAAATTCTGGCTAAAAATAAGCATAAAGAGTGGAAATTCAACCGAAAAAACATATGCACTCAGCTTTATCAATATCCAATTACCCGCTCACCAGAATTAGTTATTAGGTTACCCATGTCAATTCTTACCTCCTGTCTTTCCCCTCCACAGGCTGTCCCCATCATTACATCCATAAATCAGTATCAGGGTTCCAATTATCCAATATATTTTAAAATAAGGAGTGGAAAATTCACAGTAAAACTCGGGAAACCGAGTGGAAAATAGTATCCATAGGGTGTCGTTTTACCACCCAAATTTCCCAATGCTAGGGACACTGCTGACAGCCCCCCCCCCCCCCCCCCCTCCCCTGTTAACTTCCAAACCAAGCAACGTAGAGCAATGCGGTAAGAACCAGCATGTTGCCTGTCATGAGAGGAATCTAACAGTCTGCGATTTTTAGGTTTCAGGTCAACGGGTGACATTCCAGGTCAAGTGAATGACCTCGGATTTACCACGTCCAGAACGCGATTTGCTCTTCAGAAAACCTCAAAATTAGAAATTGATAATGTAAATAAAAAGGCATGTTCTTAGACAGTTTGGCTCAGGAATACAAAAAAGTAATTATTTGTTCGTATCTTGCCCAAAAAGTCAGAAAAAGTTATTAAAAAAAATGACGTCATCAGTTTCTTACACTTAGGAAGCCATCACTCAGTCAATAATGGAGATATTGCTTTGAAATTTGGTATGAGTATTGTCCATACTCAGTTCTCTTACATATATTCCGGTTTTTCTAATATCTTTGAAAATTTTGATTTTGTTTTTGCAAATCCGAGATTGCCATTTTAAGGAGAATGACATTTTGTATCTTTGGTGAATTGAGTTTGCAATTTGCTTTAAAACTCTGTTTTCTACGATTTTTCCAATATTTCTCTTTTTTTACCAACATGACGTCATCAAAATATTATTATCTCTCCAAATACTTAACCAATTTCAAATACATTTGTACAGCCTACGTATAATTGTTGTAAACTCAGCTACCAAAAATTTCAGCAAGATGCACCCCATGTATCAAAAGTTATTAAAGATATACCTCAGGGGGGGGGGGGTCCTGTCAGGCCCCCCCCCCCCTTAGGGCGAGGGTTAAGCATGACAGTGTGTTACTTCAGTTCACATAGGTACTGGCTGCCCAATGATTGCACCATTTTATTTCGACAAATGCTAACAGAGGTTATCATTTTTGTATTTTAACCCGCGAGTCACTGGGGGGGGGGGGGATTTTAGCCCCCCCCCCCCCCCCCCCCCTTAGGAATATTAGGAATATCTCAATAACTAATGCAGATATCGACGCCAAAAATTGCAGTACCTTTCCGGGCATCATTTTTTACACCTTTTGAGATTAAAAAAATGCAAAAATTTAGTCAGAATTTTTTTTCTCGAGATATAGTGAATTTAGTGACGTCACTAAACACGATTTTGACACCAAAATCGGCTAAACTTTGCCAGGCCGTACAAATGCTGCATTTAAAGCAAATGCAATAAAAAAGAACGCTAAAAGGTAGACAATTACAAATGCTACAAAACAGCTATCTCGAAATTTCGAAACTTGTTTTTTTACCCAAAAATGTCAAAAAAACTTTTTTGGAAAAAATGCTCACAAAAGCAAATTTTTGCAAAGATATTAAACAAAACAGAATATATGTCAGAAAACAATATATGGGCAACTACCATACCAAATTTCAAAATGATATAAATCTGTTTTGACTGTCATGGCATATAAAGTATGGGTAAATCATGACGTCATATTTTGAAATTGCGTTTTTTGGCTTTTATTGACAGGATACAGACAAATAAATGCCAGCACTGTTTTGTTTAGATATAACTGATATAGAAACATGCTTTTTTCATTTCGATTTATCAATTTCAAATTTTGATCTTCAGTGACCTAAACTTGACCTGAACTTGACACTAACTTCACATAAATATACACTAACTTCACTTTTGTGACCTGACCTTGATCTTTTCCAACAATCTCACTTTAGCTCATGTGGGATATGTATCATACCTTTGACAGCACTTCGGGTGATTATAGGCGCAATCGAAGGCCATGGATGGCAAGTATTGTCCATAAACTCAAATACCTCGATTTTTACGTTTGACTTGACCGTGACCCGACATGTGACCTTAATTTGACATTTTTAAGTTTGCGTTAGGCTTATCTCATTGAGCGCTTTCGAATTCCACCTTGCGCGTCCCGCTGCGATCATTGGTTCTGAAGATACCAGGGGGGGGCTAAAAAAGCCCCCCCCCGTGAGTCGTGTTACAGAATACCCCAGTGACTGCCGGGTTAAGGACATGCTATATCTGGGATCCACATCACCATGATGGAGGGTGACAACTGACAGCAGCATATTGTTGGAGTGCACAATACCATTGGTGGCTTCCGCCAGAGGCCTGAAGAACAGGAACATCTCTTTCGCTTGAAGCTGTGCGCTGGCCTGTTCCACAAGATGGACAGAGTTTGTTTGCCTTGTTCAGTGAGGTCCCATTACCTATGGGTACCTGCATAAAGAGTGTGGAGTATTTGATGCAAGGCCATGCTGATTATGATGCAAATTTTCCTCTGCATTTTTGTGATTTATGATTGTAACTACAATAATAAATTATAGTCCCCTCTGCATGTCTTTTTCTGCTACTGCATCAAGTACTAATGATCTCAAGCTGATGAACCCCTGCGAGTTGATTGGTAGATGGTGATGGTGAATGGTGATAAGCAAGCAAATGTACTGACAGTACATTGGTGATGCTGATGTTGTTTGCCCATTACTATGCTCCACAGAACCAGCTTTTCTCTCAGAAAACAGAATAGAATCACACATGATCTATATTTCATCCATCCTTGTTCCAAAAAACTATCATATAGACTACACAATACACATGTTGATTGGTTATGAGCACACAATATATTCTGAAATTCTCACGCCTCACCACTTATGCCGCCATAAGGCACAATAGAAGAGATGGTGCATCATGTTCACTGACTAAGCACTATGTGCACAATCACTGGCTTTATCAGTTAGCACACTGCCCTCTTGCACCTGCAATGTTAGATCACATCAGCGGATCAGCCACCTCAATCTTGCTTTTGCTTGGCTGTCAAGCCCAAAAGATTGAATATGCTTCAACCTTCATTTTTGTGTGTGAAAGCAATCCAAAGCTAGAACTCTTGCCAATCCTCTTCCACCAATGTTGATGTGACTGATGAGTTGAAACCAATTTCCCATGATTTTCAATGAATTTCCAATGACAACGAAACCAATCATTTACTTGTTCCTTCAAGTACAAAATCAACAACAATTCTCACTTATTACAAACACAAGCACTAACACTCTGCTGTGTCAGATAACATTAACCTTTCTATTAAATATGTATCTCTGTTATAAGCCTTTAAATATAAATTTACTAACAATTAAAATCTGACCATCGAAACACAGTTCAATGGAATGTGTACTAGGGTGTGTCACTTGTCACAGCGCACACTCTACCACTAATATTATCATGCGCTGCACCCACAAACACACAAATTTACCACTCGTTTCCTTTCATCTTTAACCGCCATCCGGCGCCCAGCGTTCGAAGTTTCTCCTATTCTCTTAACATTGGCGACCTCGCGCCTCTATTGGCGGCTGGCAGAACTAAGTCCCCCGTTTCGGTTTGGGCTACATTACTTCGTCTCAAAAGCTAGTAAAGCTGTGACATCATCATTTTGTATTTCATAATGCCTCATGATTCATTAGGTACCGCACAGTAGACATTCAATGGCAGTGAGTGGGGGGGGGGGGGGGTGGGGGGGGGGGGGGGGGGGGGGGGGGGGGGGGGGGGGGGGGAGAGGCAACTGACCGTGCCGGCCGAGAGCGACGAACACGCTCGGTCAGTGAGACGGTACGTGTCGTATGACAATGACGGGGCGACACGATCTTGTCGTCCGACACCACCAGATGTCTGACTCGTAACGCGACGAGCAGAGGTGTGAGTCAGTCAAGAAGCGTCCGTGGGTCGGTGCGTGCGCTACTGTAGCCAGTGTTTAGTGCCTTGAGCCCCGTCCCCGTGATACGCTAGTGCTATGGCTAAACGTAGCCGGTCCAAACACTTCGCACTGGGAGCTCCGGGTGACCTACCATCAAATCAGTTTCCGACAAATAAGGACGCTGTCAATTATATCAGACTTATGCACAGTGAGCATTCAGTCGTTCGGGGAAAAGACAAGCAGAGAAAGATATACAAACCGGCCGCTGAGAAGATAATCAAGATGTGGGAGCGAGAGGGCATTCCTACGCTGCAGGTCACGAGCGTCGCGCGCAAGTTGGAGCTGTGTTACACAAAGTTCCGAAATTTGAACAAAGTCAAGAAAAGTCAGCGCAGTGAAAAGACAGATGAATCAACAGTTCTTCAGGAAGCTATTCGACATAGCCCTCTGCAAATGTCTGCAACGCTGCAGCTGCCCCCGAGCAGTGTCCCAAAATTTGTCAATTTGGGTGGGAAATGACACCCAAATGTGAATAATTTTCCACTCTCACTCCCCATTTAGAAGTGAATTTTCCACTCCCAAATTATGAATTGTGGTATTCCGACAAATATTGACTACAAATACATGATTTCAACGAAAACTACTGCTTTTCAGATTCAAAACATAAATCAATATTGCACCACTTTCTACATAATTGTCCACTCTCAAGGTCTTTTTTGGCCCAGACTTTCCACTCTGACACCCAAACAAAAATGGAATTTTGGGACACTGCCCCCGAGAGAGCCGAGTTCCGCCTGGCGACGTCACGTTTCTAAGGGATCAAAGGGGACCCCGCAAGCAGTTCATCGGTGGTTTGGACACTGTTGAGAGTCACCGGCGTCAGGCAGCAGCACACCGGAGGCAGAGTCTGTCCCGGCAAGAAGGACGGAGTATGGTATCGGTCGAGTCCGGAGATCTGTCAGGGAAAGAGACTGAAGTAACTGAGGGACCCAGCGAAGTTGCAGCCCCCAGCGACTACATGGAAGCTGGACCGTCTGGTCTGCAGGCTGGCAGCAGTACAGACGACCGTGAGAGCTCCGTGAACACGTCTGATGAAAACTTGAAATGGAATGTCTACGGAACCGATACGGCAGATTTTAATCGGGAGAGACTTGACAATACGGCTTTAGCGGCTGATCGGTTTGGACTATCAAATCGTGCTGTAGCTGCAATAATCAATGCTTTCCAAGAAGACATCGGTCGCATAGATAAGGACGATACGTCGCTGGCAGTTGATCCAAAAAAAAGTGTGGCGAGAGAGAAATCGGTTGAGACAGGTGTCAGCCCAAGAGCGAGAGCGAGACTACGGTCAAGATTTCAGCGCTCTATATTTCGATGGCCGAAAAGATCGCACCGCCGTCGGACGATCAACAGAAACAGTAGAGGAACATGTGACAGTAGTAGCTGAGCCAGGAGGCCAATACCTCGGGCACTTCACACCGGACACTGGCCGGGCAATGGACCAAGCAAAAGTTCTCGATACTATCGCTGATACCAGCGTCGCTGACGTATGTGTTCTTGGATGCGATGGCACGGCTGTGAACACGGGGCGCTATGGCGGTGTGTGCCGTCTTCTCGAACTGAGTAAAAACCGGCCACTACACTGGTTCATTTGCCAATTACACGGAAATGAACTGAACCTACGGGAGGTGTTCCGTCAGTTAGATGGAGAGACCTCGGGACCAAAGTCATTTTCTGGCCCTCTCGGCAAGGCTGCCAGCGGTAACGTACACCTCCTTCCAGTCAGCACCTTCCAGCCGGTGAGCAGTGAAGTTCCAGAGCTGCCCGAGGCAGTATTCTCGGAGCTGAGCACTGATCAGCAGCTGCTGTACACACTGGCCAAGGTCGTGGAGGCTGGTCACATCTCTGAAGAGGATGCCAACCGAAAAATCGGACCAGTGAACCATGCCAGGTACGCACAAAGACTGAATATTCATACTGTTATAGGCAATTGGTTTACATTGTCACCACAATAGCAAAGTGAGGAGGGGCGGAAGTCTTACTTTACAGTTCACTCATAGTAACATATTTGCGTATTTGCACTCACATTAACGTACGTTTCTGATAGCGTGCCTAATTTGCGTTTATTTCAAGAAAGCATTTGTTCGACACCATGCATACGTTCATTCCGTTTTATTATACTCATCTATCCGCCATTATCTTCCTTTAACATCGATAATAACATCTACAATATCCTATATCGTATATTATTAATGCTATCCTGCATCCCCCCGCCCCCCCCCCCCCCCCGCTCCAGGTGGCTGACTCTGGCAACAAGACTACTGCGCCTGTACGTGTCCAGCGAGAACCCTACCGACCAGCTAAAGCAGCTGGTAGAGTACCTCATGAAGCACTACATTCCAATGTGGTTTAATATCCGACTGCACAGCAGCTGCGAAACGGCTCAAAGAACCTGATGCGGAGCGTGGAATTGCTGCGACTCCTGCCCGAGGGACTGCAGGACAGCATTCGCCCAGTACTGCAGCGGAATGCGTACTGGGCGCACCCGGAGGCGCTCTTACTGGCCATGGTCGCTGATACAGACCCAGAAGTGCGAGACCAAGCGGTAACGACGATAGAGCAGTGTCGCCGGCAGTCGCATCAGCAGAATGTCCGACCATTCAAGCTCCCGTCAGTCAACTTCGCGGGCGAGAAGTACACCGACTTGTTGGACTGGAATGCAGAGCTGATCACCGAGCCGCCCCTGACGATGGCTCTCAGCGACGCAAAGCTGGATGGCCTCCGGAACACGCCGCTGGTTGTGCCCCCGTATCCAGTTCATACAGTCGCTGTGGAACGTGCTGTCAAGGTGCCGTAACGGAGGCGGCCAGCAACGTGGTCGGGGAAACGCAACGACATGGCTGGATCTGCAACAGACTCCGTCACCGTGGGAGACTGCCAGCTGTCACTAGTAAAAAGTCATTCACAAAGAGCCTGACTGGATGCTATATTTATTCGCACCATTGTAGTAGCTGCTACAACGCTACATACATACTATGATGGTAGTGTTTACCGCACTCGTTTTTTTTGTTAGTTATCAGCAGAGTTTTGTGCTTTTTGTCCAAGTTCGTACGTTTTTTGTAGTTAATTTAGACCGCCCTCTGCTGCTCCGGACAAGCATTTGTCACGCATCTGTACTTCGGCAAGTCCATGCATTTCCTTATCACTTGCTAATATCGACATTGTTATTTACTGATTTCACTGTTGTTTCACTGCTTAGTCCATATATGTGAAGACGAATATCTTCTCAGGAATATATTCATACGCATTTTACTGATTATTTTCTCCCATAAAAGCCACATCGACTTATGGACACCGCTCGGTGAAGTAGTTCCACTGCCCGCCGATAGGGGCGCTGTGGTCGCAATAGTTAAGGAATGGGAGGAACTTTGATCGCTCGGCGCCGGATGGAGGCAAAAGATAAGAAGGAACGAATGACATATAATTGTTTCCACACATGCCGCGCATGATAAAATCGGTGGTAGAATTTGATCGGCAAGAAAAAGTATCCGAGTGACACACCCTAATGTGTACCCAAACAATCTATCAAAACAACGTGTTTCGCTAGCGCTGGTATTGCCGTCCGCGGTATTTTGACCAATCAGAAACAGCTATTTCTGCTGCTGAAACTCGTCTGTCAGCTGATCTTCTTGAGAAATGCCGTAAATACCCTATGCGGTAAATTCTGTTGGTGAGATTGAGTATTTCGGGTGGGGTAGAAACCATGCCGTAACATATTTCTACCCCAGACTGTTTTACGGCATTTGGTGAGATTGGGCCCTGGCCTAATATGTGCATAATTCTAAACTAACTGTCTATTGCGCCGTAATCGCTGGCATATCGTCATCACCGAGCCAGTCACCTCCTTTTCCTGTGCCTGAACACGCCCCTACAACTCTATATGTAATAAATTATACAAATAATGGAAGGAGAAAATATCGTTTACATCTTCATAGCTATAAATGCCCCTTACATTGCTCTATTGACTGCCAGCCAAGCGTTCATACTTCCTAGAAACCTCCCCTTTTCAAATCCCTGAAACCGCCTCTGCCGTGCAATATTTATTATAGTTCATTAACCCGCGAATTATTGGGGGGGGGGGCTATTTTTTGCCCCCCCCCCCTCCTGTTATTTGGCAATAACTCTTAAACGAACACCCGTATCGTCACCAAACTTGCAGTAACTTCTCCCACATCAATTCTACACATGTTGGCAAAATGAAAAATATGAGGCTATGATAGGTCAACCGGGAATGACGTCAGAGTGACGTCATGTTTTTTTCGGTTTTTGTTGCAAAATAATGGTTTGCGGAAAACGCTGTCAAAGGTACGATATTTAAGATAAACTAAATTGTATTAAATCAAATTACTGACAATATACCGGGCTATCAAACTGCTATCTCGAATTTTTGAGTTTTTTTTATTCAAAATTTTGAGAAATCCAGACATTTTTTTTTAACAAAATTTTCAAGAAAAAATCAGAATTATCCAAAAACCAGAATATATGTGATCGAGACGTATGCGGTGAATATGTGTACCAAATTTAAAGTCGATATCTTTAAAATTGACCGAGTTATGACCTTTAAATGACCAAAATCGACCACTTCTCACAGCATTACTATGACAAAAAACGCATTTCCATTTTTGCTTTTTACTTCTATTTATATGGAACAAACAATGTTCTAAGGTCATTTTTCGCGTTCTAGACGAAAAACAAACCCATAAACATGTGTTACAACGCCTAATGACCGTAATCTGCAGTTTGACCTCGTGACCTCGGATGACCTTGACCTGACCCAAGGTCATAAACAGCTTAGAAAGGTACTTAGAAGTGTCAGACACACGAATCATACCGATTTATCAACAGTTTATGCGTTTAATATCGCAATTTTGCGCGGCAATTCCATCCATAGAGACCTTTTGACACGGTCAAACATTTTGTACTTGACCTGACCTGTGACGTCATCGGTGACCCCGAGATCAACAATATTATGTTTCCCTCGATAAATTGCCCAGGGCTATCGAATGCCGTTTGAATTTTTTAATTCGGTCCAGTAGTTCCGGAGATCAGAGGGGGGGGCAAAAAATAGCCCCCCCCCCCCCCCCCCCCAGTAAGTCGCGTTATGAAATATACCCCAGTAACTCGCGGGTTAACATGAACTTATTTTTCACTTGTTTGAATCACCGTAAACCTATGTAACTCCTTCATACGTCTTGAGGCAGTTAGGAAGAAGCCGTGAAGATCGCATCTCCGGATTATCGCCAAATGTCGCCGAAGAACCCACCAAAAACCGGCCCTGGAACCGCCTCTGTTCAAGTTAAGAACTCAAAATTTTGACTCCATATGTGGAAATATATTCTGGGAAAGACCGAAAAATTAATGGTCCTGCTCCCAGCCATTCAGGAGATATCCGCGAAAAACCCGAGGGGGGGGGGGGGAGGGCGCAGAATCTGCCCCCTGCCACTAATAGGGTTAAATATTGTTATAAAATAGCATGCGATAGGCAATAGGTACACAACCATCGGTACA
Organism: Chirona hameri; assembly: GCA_036785665.1. Lineage (NCBI taxonomy): Eukaryota > Metazoa > Arthropoda > Thecostraca > Balanomorpha > Balanidae > Chirona > Chirona hameri. The sequence continues at coordinate 48,288 of JAXIVJ010006656.1, read as the reverse complement.
AATAAAACAAAGGTGGCGCCTTTGGCGCGATATATTACCGCATGATGACGAGGGCTTTTACAACTAATGATTTTCGTTGGAATTTTCATGAAAATGGTACTGAATTTACTTCCGAGTAGGATAAGGCCCCTTAAGAAGAAGAAACAAAACCTTTGAGAAATAGCGGAAACGAACGCTCCCATTATTAAAAAACAGAAACGTAGATAATTAATGGAATTGCATGTTGTACCCTAAATGGTCATCATACTAATTTATAACAATGCAATAGGGCTTTGGAAAATGTTTGTTGAGAAGACTTCCACAATCCATCACATTAGAGTGCTTTGCGCTATTTATATCGGTTTATGCGGCAAAATGCATGACATATACATTGTTTCATTTCTCGAATAGAAACGTACTTAACGCCATTAGAGCGGAACAACATTACATTCCAGTGAACTGTAACGTCGCCGAGCTGCAACAACCAAATGATCAACGTGCCAGTCTAGTGTGAAGAAGAAAACAGAAGAAAAACATGCAAAAATAATACGAAGCCACCCGTGCCGGTTCAGCTCCGCCGAGCCAGCTCATCCGTGCCGGTTCAGCTCCGCCGAGCCAGCTCACCCGTGCCGGTTCAGCTCCGCCGAGCCAGCTCATCCGTGCCGGTTCAGCTCCGCCGAGCCAGCTCACCCGTGCCGGTTCAGCTCCGCCGATCCAGCTCACCCGTGCCGGTTCAGCTCCGCCGAGCCAGCTCACCCGTGCCGGTTCAGCTCCGCCGATCCAGCTCACCCGTGCCGGTTCAGCTCCGCCGAGCCAGCTCACCCGTGCCGGTTCAGCTCCGCCGAGCCAGCTCACCCGTGCCGGTTCAGCTCCGCCGAGCCAGCTCACCCGTGCCGGTTCAGCTCCGCCGAGCCAGCTCACCCGTGCCGGTTCAGCTCCGCCGAGCCAGCTCACCCGTACCGGTTCAGCTCCGCCGAGCCAGCTCACCCGTGCGTTGTTGATGTCGGCCAGGAACTGCGACACCTCGATGTATTCCTGCTGCTTGGTGGGGTCGTGCCAGTACTGGGCCTGCACCAGGTGCGACTGCACGAAGCTGGAGAACAGCACACACACACAGACGGCGGTGTGGTGACGGTAAGACAGGACACGGCGGACACATGATGACGGTCACTATAGCTTTAGGACGTCGCATCTACTAAGTTTTGTGACGCGCTCATACAGGGTACGCGTGCTAACACTGCCTGGACCCACCTGTCTATGAAAGCAACGCACGGGATACAAAAGCAATGACGAAAGGCGTTTACAATAAATGTACTCGAATGGTTTGCATGCATGGGCTTGCGTCCATAGTACAATGGTAGGCTGATCTTGCTATCTCTACCCTGAACTCACCATCCAGTAAACAAATTCAGTTGCACAGAAAGCTTTGCCTTCGGCATAATGCCAAACCGAATCGCGGAGGTAACGCATACCTGCCGCACAATGCGGAGATGCGGCCGTCCCGCCCTGTGCCAGACTAGCTATCTTTTGGCTGGTCGCCAATCGACATCCTATATTGGTCTGACCACAACTAACCTCCTAAGGTTAAACCCGGTAATTATGGGGCAGGAGGCCATCATGTTATCCCCTCGGCCATGGAATGGGTTGTGGAGAAACAAATCACACATATTGTCCTGCATAAGAAAACAAAATTGTGAGATGTCTACTAAAAAAATACGTTGGTGTTGTGTAATGTGTATACAATGTTACAATGCACACCAGAGGTCATCAAAGGTAAGATTTTCCCGTTTTAAGACTTCGATTCGAAAATCCCAAATATCTCGGGAACTACGATAACTAGGAACAAACACAAAAAGCAATCGAAAGCTCTTGAAAAAATGCAATCGCCAAGGTGTCGTCAGACACCTTGGCGATTGCACCTTGGAGAGTTCAGGTCAATAGTTTAGGCTCCAGAAGCCAGCAAAGGTCAAAAGAGCTATTTTTGGCAAAACCGTTTTTCACAAATAGCTTTTTACCTAATAAGATAAGGGAATAATTTTGACGCCATTGTGTTCGTCTCGTCAAGGCGCTTCCACTCATATTAGTGTTGACAGCGTTAGGTCAACTTAAAAAATTGACCTCAGGTCAAGGTCAAGTGGTGACCCAGGTAGGTCATGTTGCATATTGGAAGACAAGTCTAGACGAGACAAACACATTGATGCCAGTTTCACTTCTCTATCTTCATTCTGTCGAGAGTTATTGACAAAAAAAGTGTTGGTGACCTCAGATGACCTCAGCTGACCCTGTAGGGGTCACTGACCAAAAATTGCACCTAGGTCATCAAGAATGGCCTATGATAACATGATCCAGAAGGAATTGGACTGCTATCTTGCGTATCCTCGGAAAAGGAAGGATTTGAATATTTGCCCATTGACTTATAATGGGGAGGCCACGAAATTGACCCGACCTTAGGTCACAGTTATACAAAATCCAATATACGCAAATTGTAGAGATATATATGACATTATGAAACCCTGTAAGTTTGAAACCGATAATCCAAAAACTGAGGTACGACCGCGAACTTTTTTAAAGTGAGGTCACGTGACCTAGTCTGGTGACATGACCTGAGATGACCCGAGCCCAATGTCAATAAATTGATACCCGAACAGTTGTGCTAAAAACGGCGGCGCTGCGCGCCACCGTTTTCCCGCTAACCTCGACAAAATCTTAGGGTGGGGGTCTAAACACCCCATCCCCGGCACGGCGCGAGTTAAAACATTTCCTGCTCGAAGTAAAAATGTCACATCTAGTTCGTGATCACATTTTATCTGTACGGTTTTAAAACAATAAGTGCCCCATGAGAAAAATCACCGCAGAAATCACCACCCTAAATCACCACCCTAAATCACCACCCTACAATCACCACCCTAAATCACCACCCTACACTCACAACAAGCCTATGCAATCCAGCCAAAATAAGCAGATTAGGTGTACCTGCTTCTCTGATATCCAGTACCGTTTGCAGCCTACCTAGTGTAAGCACCGTAATCCAGCATCTCTCTGACGATTTCGCAGACGCCCTCAGTGCCGAGACAGTGGGGAAGTCCGAACACTCCCTGGTGCTGCCCACCGAACGTGATGAGGTTCTTCATCGGAGGATTCGGACAGCGCTGCGCCACCGCCCGGCTGCAGCCAGGGCATACGAGGTCATAGTCAGCTACACCACCACCCGGTCAAACGAGGTCATAGTCAGCTACACCACCACCCGGTCATACGAGGTCATAGTCAGCTACACCACCACCCGGCTGCAGCCACGTCATACGAGGTCATAGTCAGCTGTCTCACCGCCCGGTCATACGAGGTCATAGTCAGCTGCACCACCGCCCGGCTGCAGCCAGGTCATACGAGGTCATGGTCAGCTGCACCACCGCCCGGCTGCAGCCAGGTCATACGAGGTCATAGTCAGCTGCACCACCGCCCGGCTGCAGCCAAGTCATACGAGGTCATGGTCAGCTGTCTCACCGCCCGGCTGCAGCCAGGTCATACGAGGTCATAGTCAGCTGCACCACCGCCCGGCTGCAGCCAAGTCATACGAGGTCATGGTCAGCTGTCTCACCGCCCGGCTGCAGCCAGGTCATACGAGGTCATAGTCAGCTGCACCACCGCCCGGCTGCAGCCAAGTCATACGAGGTCATGGTCAGCTGTCTCACCGCCCGGCTGCAGCCAGGTCATACGAGGTCATGGTCAGCTGTTTCACCGCCCGGCTGCAGCCAGGTCATACGAGGTCATAGTCAGCTGTGCCACCACCCGGCTGCAGCCAGGTCATACGAGGTCATGGTCAGCTGCGCCACCGCCCGGCTGCAGCCAGGTCATACGAGGTCATAGTCAGCTGTCTCACCGCCCGGTCATACGAGGTCATAGTCAGCTGTCTCACCGCCCGGCTGCAGCCAGGTCATACGAGGTCATAGTCAGCTGTCTCACTGCCCGGCTGCAGCCAGGCCATACGAGGTCATAGTCAGTTGTGCCACCACCCGGTCATACGAGATCATAGTCAGCTGTCTCACCACCCGGTAATACGAGGTCATAGTCAGCTGTGTCACCACCCGGTCATACGAGGTCATAGTCAGCTACGCCACCACCCGGCTGCAGCCAGGTCATACGAGGTCATGGTCAGCTACACCACCGCCCGGCTGCAGCCAGGTCATACGAGGTCAATGTCAGCTGTGCCACCACCCGGCTGCAGCCAGGTCATACGAGGTCATAGTCAGCTGTGCCACCGCCCGGCTGCAGCCAAGTCATACGAGGTCATAGTCAGCTGCACCACCGCCCGGCTGCAGCCAGGTCATACGAGGTCATAGTCAGCTGCACCACCGCCCGGCTGCAGCCACGTCATACGAGGTCATAGTCAGCTGTGCCACCGCCCGGCTGCAGCCACGTCATACGAGGTCATAGTCAGCTGCACCACCGCCCGGCTGCAGCCAAGTCATACGAGGTCATAGTCAGCTGCACCACCGCCCGGCTGCAGCCACGTCATACGAGGTCATGGTCAGCTGTGCCACCACCCGGCTGCAGCCACGTCATACGAGGTCATGGTCAGCTACACCACCACCCGGCTGCAGCCAGGTCATACGAGGTCATAGTCAGCTGTGCCACCACCCGGCTGCAGCCAGGTCATACGAGGTCAATGGCAGGCCAGGTCTAGTACGACACGTCAGGTCAGGGTAGAGTAGACTTGTTCAGGTCATGCCAGTGGAAGGCAGGTCAATTTAGGTCAGGTCACGACTCACGCCAGAGGTGCATTCACACACATCTATACTACCGCCAAAGTGGGATAGTGTCACAGTCACACGGAGCTAAAAAAAAATGGAACGTAGTTTGAATGAAGTCTGTTTGTAGCTGTAGCACAAAGAGGCTCTAAATCAGGCCACAAAATGACTGTAATATCATTTTGGCTCTCAGCTAAACCTAGTGCTGTTGAAAGTCACCACACCTACACATAAACACACAACCTCCCGGTCGCCATCCCGCCCACTCACAGAAACTGTCCTCCCTGAGAGAAGCCCATAGCGTTGTATCCGCCCTGCAGGCTCTCATCAGACGCGATTTTCTGGCAAGCCTCCTCGACCTGGGCATTGACGGGCTTGAAGAAGCCGTTCAGGGTATCCTGTGGGTACACACCAACACAAGTGTGCAGTAATGTCAGCCGCCAAAACGTGGATCGGTATAAGAAATCAAAGCACAAGGCAGCATACATAGCTTGGGTAGAGCACGAATCTACATCGATGCACACAACTGTATAATAGGACAAAATTTAATTAATATAACATATTAGCACCGTCCTGTCTCATCTCACTCATTATGTTCGATCCCATTCGCCCCTACCATTTTTGTCTCCCGTTCCCATTCTGTTTCGTCTCAACCCATTTAGTGACGCCATGTTGGTCAGTTTTGTCTCACTTACTCGGCCGTCCGTCCCTTCTCGTCCACGTCCCGTCCCATCAGCCAACTCGGCACCTCGTTTCCACCCGTCCCATCTAGCTTTGCTCCGTGTCTCACTTACTCGGCCGTCCGTCCCTTCTCGTCCACGTCCCGTCCCATCAGCCAACTCGGTACCTAGTTTCCACCCGTCTTACTCCGCCGTCCGTCCCTTCTCGTCCACGTCCCGTCCCATCAGCCAACTCGGTACCTAGTTTCCACCCGTCCCATCTAGCTTTGCTCCGTGTCTCACTTACTCGGCCGTCCGTCCCTTCTCGTCCACGTCCCGTCCCATCAGCCAACTCGGTACCTCGTTTCCACCCGTCCCATCTAGCTTTGCTCCGTGTCTCACTTACTCGGCCGTCCGTCCCTTCTCGTCCACGTCCCGTCCCATCAGCCAACTCGGTACCTAGTTTCCACCCGTCCCATCTAGCTTTGCTCCGTGACACATTGTCCTAAATAGATGACTTTTGTTTGGTATCGACGCATCGACACCCATGTTTTTTTAACAAGTCAATACGTTTGCCGAATGCCGATACCAAACGGACTTGCGCCGACACAATGTCTGACGTGAGATATGAAATACTAAATGCTGACAATAAAGTTGGAAATCAGTGTTTAATCTGTCTGACTTTGTATTTTAATTGATCACAAATGCCGATACCGTTGCCGATACCAAGCATGGCCGTGCCGATATCCCGCTGATAACGCGAGGCCTTGCCGATACCAACACTAAGTTTAAAATCGCATCTCTAGTCCTAATCCTGACTCCGCCAGGTCAGCTGTGCCATCCTGTTCCTGTTCTGTCCAATCTTTGTCACCACCCCTCAATCCTGTCCTCCATCCTGTTCTGTCCAATCTTGTTCACCACCCCTCAATGTTTTATCCAAGCAATGTATCTGCCTCTGCCTCATCACTTTCTGGTCAAATCAATGATGTTATTATGTATGCTTATGTCCAGTGTCCATTTAGTATCACTACAATCCAAACACCTCCATGTCTGTCCAATGGACTAGTGCCGGATACCTAACCCACTACTTGTATGTATTTAATGAAAAGCAAATGAATACAAACATATTTTCTATATTGTCACTTTACTATAAATTCCTCCGGATTATCAGTTTTTATAAAAATTAAGTATATTTACGTAATGTAGAATTCTACACTCTGATTGGTGATGGTCGTGACGTCAGATGGCCATGGTTCAGGCGACCAAAGTTACTTGAGGTAGACTTGGGCGATTCGGTTGATATTTCTTTTTAATCTGGAGGTTCAACAGAAAAATAAACAGCATACTTTTCGCACCCAAATTAAAGCAAGTGAAACAGAGAATTTAACCAGATGTCATTTCATTTTAAATAACGTGTTTTTTTCTTCAGAAACAAGCATAAACATAAGTTATGTAATTCTACCTGGCGTGGCGACCAAATCAAAAATCCTAACGGTAGCACAGAATGCATTTTAACGGATCGCTGCAGCCAAAAAGATCCTGAGGGAGGATCCAATAACTATTCCTCCAAGCCCTGGACCCGACAGCTGAAGCTATCACAGAAGAATACTAAGGACACTGTCGCATTTTGCAAGTGGTTTCTCGGGCAGCGTTTCAGTGAGAGCAGTCTCCGGATCTGAGCTCTCCTGACTAGGTACTTCCTGTGGGATACCTGAAAGAACATATGTTCAAGAAGAATATAAAGACCTGGAAAAAAACCTAAAGACAGCCGTGGGAGCTGCAGTGGTGTCATCCCCACCGACATTTGCCGTGGGAGCTGCAGTGGTGGGAGCTGCCGTGGGAGACAGCCGTGGGAGCTGCAGTGGTGTCATCCCCACCGACATTTGCCGTGGGAGCTGCAGTGGTGGGAGCTGCCGTGGGAGACAGCCGTGGGAGCTGCAGTGGTGTCATCCCCACCGACATTTGCCAGTATGCATTGGTAAGTAGACGCGGATTCAGGGGGGGGGGCGCTGGGGCGTGCGCCCTCTCCTGAAGACCGATTAATTCAACGAAAAGCTGTCAAATATTCATAAAATTGGTGCAACGTGCTTCCTAATCATTCTATTCGTTACGAAAAAGACCGAATATTTGACAATACCGACAAAAGATGCATGTACCCACACATTTTTACCGGCCATAAACATCGCACCCATTACCGCGACCCTCCAGTGAAGAATTCTGGAGCCGGGCCTGGTAAAGCCCAGGCTACACTATGAGTGATTTCCTGAAAATCACGTGCGTGTTATCCGTGTTGTCGAGATTTGCGTGACAGAGCAGGTTCAGCTGATAGTAAATGCATTGGGTGAGCTACACTGGCACATCACGCAGATCCCGGATGAAACTTCAAGGAAATTCCGCAGACACGTCGCAGACGGAACGATGAAAAGTTCAAAATTCTGAACTTGTCGTGTTTTTCGAGATTGCGTGTTGCAGGGTTTTTATGATTTTGCTTGATTTCGCGTATTGTGATCTATACTAGACCTAAACTTGAATAATTTGTGCTGAGTATCGTGGTGGAAGATGAATGAAGAAGCGTTTGAGCAAATTGTGAGTGTTGAAACTTGTGTTGAAGCTGGTAGATATGTATGCAGTGGTTTATCGATTACAAAATGCAGTGGTTTAGCCATTTCTTTGCGTGAACCAACGAACGAACGAAAGACTTTATTCCAGACCTCAGGGGTCCATATCTGGGTTGCATATTTACATACAGTTACATACAGTGTACACGCTGCAGCTCAGGTCACTCCAAGGCCATAGAGACTAGGTAGACCCGTCCGGGGTAGTCAGCGAAATGCGTGATGTCACGGGCACGTGACGTCACACGCCCCCTATTCAAATAGTGTTAAATCGGCCTACTTTCGCGTCTTACCATTTGCATACCTTAGGTGCCAGAGGGATCAATTGAGCACTAAATGATAGATTGAAATGTCCTCTACAGCTCGCTTTTGGGACATTTTCTCCTAAATTGCAAGGGTGAGCCGCTAGACGATGTCGAAGCGAGGCATGCAACCGAGCGAGGCCCATGCCCATATAAGGCAATGTTTGGATTTTGGCCACGGGGAACTGTCGCTGGATGCTGTTTTTGGTTGAAGTGCGAATTTTGTATTATTTCACCTGGTTGTTGATGAAGTAAGGTGACTTGAGGCTACTTTTTATTAGTATCTATCAGGTGAAAGTATTTTTACATCTGGATTACACTTGTTTCACCTACAATTATGTTGAAGATCGTTGAGTGACGAATGCGCCACCGTAAATAAACATGGCGGCCGCGCCGGTCGAAGGCGTAATTCTTTTGGTAGACCGAGAAGTGCCACGAGACGGTCTACGAAAGGAAATACGCTTCTCCCGATTCGGCCACCCCATTGGTGGAAATCGAGCTGGAAAGTGACGTCATGGGACAGGGTGGACACGTTACGGAGATAGCCATGACACCCCCCTGAGGTCACTCCTTGGTCATGCTGTGTGTACAGCCGACCAATCCAGGAGCACCTTATTCTCGACCTGTATCTGAGGCTACTCCTGCAGATCCCTGATATGATGCCATTGGCACATCCATCGACTCGCAACATAAAGATATATATATATATATATATATATATATATATATATATAAATTTACGAATGATGGCCTGACAAGAAGGAACATTTCAAATAGCACATGTGAAGCTAGTGCTATCAAATTTTGACAAACCGATGGTCCTCTTCAACAGGTTATGGTAACTAGTCACAAACTTATTCATTGTTCCTTTCTTGAATTTCCACCACCAGTGGGCGCAATACAGTGCTGAACAGTGGGCACGAAACAGAGTCAACTTGGTATATGCACTGCACATGTGAAATTTCCGTATTATCATGTTGCCTTGCCCAAATAAACTCCTATTATGTCTCCAAATGTCAGCATCATCACTGAGATCCCTGGATATAAAATGTCCTTAATACTTCACTTTCTCAGTGCTTTCAATCTGTTTCCCCACTACCTGGAAGACTGGAGTTTGTACATGTTGGAGCAATATTTACTACAACTACAGCACATTGCATAGCTTTTCAATGCATTATACTTTACATCATGGGAGAGACCAAACTCATTGCACACATCCAGCAATCGCTGTAGCCCCACAGTAGATGGTGCCAACACAACAAGGTCATCAGCATACATCAAATGGCTAACAAACTTATCCCCAACATAGCATCCAGCCGTGCAGTTGTTAAGCATTGAACTGAGCTCATCAATGTACAAGTTGAACAGGTATGGGGATAGGATTCCACCCTGCCTCACACCATTAGACACCCCAAAATATGTGGAAAGTGTTGATCCCCACCTGACACACATCTTCTGTTTAGAATACCGATATGACAGCACTCTGACCAGATATGCAGGCACTCCCCTCTGAGTAAGTTTATCAAAGAGCAGGCCATGATTTATCCTATCAAAAGCTTTACTAGCATCAAGAAAGCACAAATTAACTCTTCCATTCATTGTGATGTAAGAATCAATAATTTCTTTCATCGCATATATGCATAGATCAGGACCAAGATCCTTTTTAAAGCCAAACTGATTTGCATGTGTACCAATGAAAGGTTTAAGTCTATTGAGCAACACAACCTCCAATACCTTGCTGACCACATTTGCTAATGCTACAGCTCTGTAATTACTCATCGAGCTGATTGAGCCAGCTTTATTCTTTATCACTGGAACGAGGATTACCCTCATCAAGGATTCTGGCAATACTCCATGCACCAGACAGGCAGAAAAACAATGGCTGAGTAGGGTCACAAAATAATTTAAAGCAAACTTTAAATGCTCTGCAAACAAGTCATCAGCTCCACAGGATTCCAAGGAGACAATTCCAAAATTGCGCATATGATCTCTTGCTCAGAGACATGTATGCAAGGGATCATTTCCTTCATTGCCAGCACAAATGGTGCACATCTTACTCGGTACTGAGTTCAACGGCTCTTTGAAATCTGCTTGCGTGATTTGCTTGACCGGCAGAACCCGGACGTCAAGGAAGTTCTGCAAACACGGAGAACTCGCGCGTGATTTCCTTGACAAATCACGCATAGTGTAGCCTGGGCTTAAGTCTGAGGCGGAAGACAGAGCCGTGCCTCAGCCGAAACGGAGCCTAACTCGAACATGTGCTGTAGAGGATATAGAGATGACAGCTTGTGTTTTGAATATGCACATAATACATCTCCATAAGTTTATGAAGTTTGTCGTGAACAGTAAATTGGGGGGAAAAACGCTTAATCATATTTATTGTCCACGGGAAACGCCGGGATACGCCCTTCATTCCCGTTGACCAGCGGTTCACTATTGCCATCTGACGTTACGACATTAAGTACTATATATATATTATCAAACATGTACTTATAAATCTCTAGCAAAATATTAAATTGTATGCGCAAATAGGTGTGTATCATGTTCATAAGCATATTTTTCTGAATATTTTGCAAATATTCACCAAACAACCTGCAGTTCTAGTCCATTGTGTAGGCATGTTCTCCTATATTTATTGGTACCTACTCACCTCAATAACATTGGAGCCAATTTCCAGAGAAAGCACATACACTCCTGGAACATGTTGTTCCAGCTCATCTTTGATAGAGCCCATGCTGAATGGCAGGCAGCAGGAGTCCCCTGTTGATCAACCAGAGGGAAGCAGATAATGTAAGAAACACACACAACAAAATGGCTAATTTCTCATTTAGGACACCACTTCAATACAGAACTTCTGTAATTTTCTGGGTTTTTTTTGGTGTGCTACCAAAGCCTGTATGTGGCACACAAGCATTTATGGTATATTCAGAGACATTTCACACCAGGCCTACACAAGAGGGAAAGAGTAGGTAACTGACAAAGAGGGATTGGAACCAAACTTAATCAAACATAGCATAGCATAACCTACCCTGCCCCAACTTAACCTAACCTAGCCTTACCAAACCTACCTGTAGCTGATTCAAATTTCAGATTTTTGTACTACAAATGGATGTCACATTTGTAATCAGCACATCACATAGCATCAGGATATGCAAAAAATTATGCCTGCAGGTGGTTGCTCCCTGGCTAGTGGCTATAAGGACATATGTTCAAAGTTCTGCATAAGTGGTGAATTTATGAGCATGGAGAACATGTTTTCAGTTAATGTATATACCAGAACTGAGCTGATATAAAGAAAGAAGAACTCAGTTTCATGATTTTGTTTAGATGAGTTAAAATATATTGTAATGTTCCATAGCTTTCAGTATTCTTACCATTTTAAATTAAATTCTCAAGTAAGCAAGCCATGATTTTATTGTTTGGATTTTAGCTTTGTGTGTTAAGAACCACCAGACTTCTGGAAGAGCATCTGTGAGATACATACTTAAATATTAGTGTCCTAGAAGCAATATTGCAAATTTATTTAGAAACACATAACTCACTAACTGCATGTAACAAGATTCTTCCAAATGACAAATGAAGAAATGCCTTTCACAGTGAAAGGATCACAAGCATACAGAGAAAGCATACAGCATCAAAAGTGAAACAAAATTAAACTCATGCTTCTACTAGACATTGTCATAATTTGGGAATTTTACTCTGTACCTTGTCATTTATTTATCTCTTTTTCAGCCTGTCTGTTGAGCAGTGCAGTGCCCAGATAGAAGCAGTGTGCCATATACATGCCATCATCCTCTGGCACCTGTACACATTCATTATGACACGCTCTGAAAAGCCAGGGATAAACTGTGTATGCTTGTGATCTCTATCTCAAGTACAATACTATTAAAAACTGCTATTTTATTTGAAACATAATTGCCTTCTATACACACACACACACAAAATGCAACAAAACATCATGTCATTCTTAGGTAGAAAAAAAGCTGAAAGTCAACTCACCCATGCCATGCCACATGACAACTGGGGTGGGATTCTTTGCAGATGCAGCAGGCACTAGCAGAACCACAATCATTAACCATATGGCAGTCATGATGTGATGTTTGAGAGTTTGACCGTCAGTCAGGTCAATTAACTCCCCTGCAGTTGATGCTGAAAACCAGGGCTCCAGATCACCAGCCTGTAACCACTAATAATTTGTATGGAGTAAACAACAGTAATCATGGAGTATGGACCCATAGGGTCTGTTCCAGTGGCACCTCCCAGGATGAGTTTAGAGCAACTTGGAGCAGCCGTTTGGGAGCCGCCACAGGAACGATCGGAGGCGTTTGGAGGTTGTATCAGCTGTTTGCGTCCATGGTTGGGTATCTGTTAGCATTAACAAATGTGTCAGTTTCACCATAAATGTACTCCTCCAATCTCCTCTGGCTGTCCCACCTCAGGAGCGGGGGCAAGTTTGAGGAGTTTAGAGGAGGTTTTGGACACAATTGGATGAGCTTGGAGCAACTTGGAAGTTGGAGCAGCCACAGGAACGACCGGAGGCGCTTGGAGCAGGTTAGAGGAGGTTAGAGGTGTGACAGGAACAGACCCAGAGCAACACCACTTTTCATACTAGGGGCATGTTCCAGTGGCACCTCTAACCTCCTCCAAGTTGCTCCAACTTGCAACTGTCTGTGCATTAGTATAGGACAGTTGCAACTTGGAGGAGGTTAGAGGTGCCATGGGAAGAGACCATAGGGCCTCTTCCTGTGGAACCTCTAACCTCACAAGTTGCTCCAAATTGCAACTGTCCTATACTAATGCACAGACAGTTGCAAGTTGGAGCAACTTGGAGGTTAGAGGTGACACTGGAACAGGCCCTAGGTATCTGTGTTCATTAGTGTGTTGGTATTAGGGTAGCACTATCACCCTGATCACTATCAACTGGACTTGTTGCAGCAATTCGCCGCCAGGGGCCGCAGTCTCTATGGCCTTGAGGGGCCGCTAGTAAT